>QXVX01003704.1:0-25781 GCA_013436065.1 Halocynthia aurantium
GGGCCGCGTGTTTGACAACCCTGATCTACAACACACCTCAACAGACCTAATATTTCTCTTATGCTGCGGTACCCATTGATGTCACAAATGTTTTCCCATTAGACCTAACTATAACCCACTTTTTCTCTTGACAGTCGTCCAAGGATCAGATTCCAGAGGGGTTCGGCAGTCTCGACAATCACTCTTTCCCCACAAGCTCTGTTTTGACCCACAAAAATGGATTGGGGTCTGGATTCCTTGAAGACAAACTGGTATGTATACCGATTTGTCGAATGCATAAGTCTGAAAGAAACCTTAGATTTAAAAATGTTCATTTGTAACACACGCATTCCTCGATCACCACAGGTCTACCACAGCGACAACGAAGATTCTTTTGATGAAAAATTTTCTCCAAAGAGCAAGCAAAGCCCTTCGAGCCACTGCACAGAGGAAGAGAGCCATTTTCTGTCTGTGGTCGCCCGCGGCATATGTCTAAATGCCATCGGAGGCAGGGAGGAGGTTTTGAACCTTTTGCGGAAGGAACTGGAAGGCATGGGCGTGCTGCAAGCCGACGGCGACGGCCTGGGTGGGGCACTCTCAAGGCATCTTCTGTCTATTCAGTTTGATATCGGACAGAAGCCAAAAGCAAAGTACGATCTTCGTTATTTTGTATCGATTAATTTAAGTAGTATTAGTAGAAATTCTTGACTTTGGCACGTGGTCTATAATGTAACCTTCACATGTGCAGGGACACCCTAAGTCACCACAGGTAATTTGGTGAATTCGGTCCAGGGGTCTGGGAGGAGAATTTGGACATACCAAGACACACAGACAAACTTTCTTAGATATCTTAAAGCCTAAAGATTATAGCATTGGAATGTTATTACTTGATCATGTATTTAGATTTCAAGTTTTCACTCCCAGTGGCAAGATAAGCACAGCGACAAAAAAGCTGGCCACGGAGATTGTGACAGAAAACTCGTTAACTTCTCTGCTGAGCGAAAACCACATACATGACAAAATCGTACATGTCGGTCGGCAGCTTTATGGCATGTACAAAACTTACCATTGCATGAGGTTACTGTCATATTATATTGCTAATATATTGGTCCAGTATGAAAAATAGTATATTAGCAGTTAAATACATTTTCGAAAGCATCCTTCATGTATGTTTTGGTTCAATAACTTAATAATTATAACTGAACAATTTCAATTGATGCCTGCTTAATACTTCCAACGCCCCCTATGCAACTTTAACACCACTAGGGGGCATCAGCACCCACTTCGAAAATCATTGAGGTCAATAAATATAAAAATTGTATTGAATGATTGATGAGAAGCATCAGTTACGCCTAAAATTTTAGCTTAAAATACACCTGAAATAGCTTTGTCTTGTATCGATTTTTCGCATCAGAACATTTACGGACGGACTGGACAAGCTAGCCGGGTGCACAGCCATTTTCAGGAATCCGGAACAAGCGGACGTGCGAGTTTCGGACCTCCTCGACGCCGGAGAGCTGAGCAAAGTCAAAATTATCTTCACCTCGTTGGCCAGGGGTGCCGGCACGATGTCAGCAGGAGCGTGCGCGAAATTAAGAAAATATGCAGAAGAGAAAAGTTCCAATTCGTCTGTGATAGTCGTCGATATGGAAGGCCAGGTAAGAATTGTGACACTGAAGGGTTAGAATTAAGAATTCATAGTGATATACTTCACAAAAAGCTAGTTATAAAAAATGTATTTGAGATGTAAAAAAGTTTTTTAGCAAGCATTTAATTAGAAGGTATTTTTTGGGGTCTAGATCTTTGGGTTTGGCCGCACCACATCGGACGTAAGACGTTTCATTTGTGACAGTCTCGACTCCCAACAGAACTACCTGAAAGAAGCCGTGCACCACCAGCCGAACTATATCATTGCAAATTCCATCGACAGTGTTCAGACACTAAATTTAATTGAAAGAATTAATGCAAGAGGTAAGTGGGATTATGTTTTATACATTCAGGTTCTTAAGATATCATGTCCGTAATGAAAAAAAAGAGGGCCAAAATAACACAATTTCTCTAGGTTTTATGTCTTCAGAAAAATCCATAGCAAAACTATATATCATATATACTTGACTACTTGACTATAAATTTTTTTTTCCAAAAAAGACTTCGAGATTAAGAACTCAAATTATAGTCAAATCAGTTATTCAAGCTTATTGAGCAAAGTTAAAAGTGCACAGTAATTTTAACTTAGTAAGTATCAGCAACAATGTGGTACCAAAATTGGCTTCAAGTGAAACATTATTTTGAGCCTAATTTCAATTGGATTTGCATATAGCCAAGACCGGCTGTCTACTATAAAAATGCATATAGCTCCACATAAACTAACTGAACATATCAAATGAGTCATTAGAATATTTGGATCAGTTCTATTGTTTGATATTGACTTAAGTCTAGTAATATTTCCTGCGTCATGACTAAAGTTGCCAACAATCGCTATGGTGAAACAGAGTAAAGCGAAGCAGCTGTGAGTGGGTCAATACTATTTATATATATATATATTAGATCACAGAGTGCATTTTGTCAGCCCCTGACAACATTGCTATTCCTAAAATTACAGAGATTGTACAAGAGTTCTATGGGTTGTCAATGAATTTTTTTATTGGGTATTGAAATACTAGCATCCCAGGTTATAACTAATGCTTCTCTTAAAGGAATTCACGTCTATGTCGAGGTCGTCAAGTCACTCGAGGCCAGCGTGAGGAAAATGTTTAAATGCCCAATATGAATATGAATGAAAATTAATTGCGTATGAATTTCAAATGATAAGAACAATGAAGAAATGAATGCTTTTGTCGAATTCCCACTTCTTTATGTATCGATGAAGAATTTATATATATATATACATAAACCAAAATTCAAAGTATTAGCTACCTAGTAGATCCTAATTTTGCTCATAGCCATACCTTATGTGATATTAAAAAGTAGTGCTTGATGCAACACAAAGAAATTCAAAGTCCATGCTTTCTATTTGGTATGCAGAATGGCTCACACTGTAGCCAAGTTTGGCTTTAATTATTGCTGACTGGGACAGTCTTGGTAATTATCAAACAGTAAATGAAATGTTTTGAAAGAATTTTACTAGGTCTCCGATATTTTCGAGTTCCTCTAACAATATAAAGCCTATATACATCTATAATAAAACGATTACAAGAGTTTATTCTCACAAAAAGGCATAAATATGCAAGAAATAAACGTCGTAATGATCAAAATTGAAAGAATTTAAAAGTACAATGCGAAAATAAACGTATAATGAAAGTATACGCTGTAATATCACATTCTTCTTCATTGGAATCATTGAAATATATAATACATTATCCAGAAGTGTTTGTCCTTATGCTCATGGATGTACAATATAGAATTCTTGGGACTGTTATGAATTAGTGAAAAACTAATAGAAGCGACGGATGGACCTAATATTATTTTAAGTTTGATAGATTCCAGCTGTTACAAAAATAAATCAGGAAACACTGGCGTAACTGAAAATCAAGTAAAAAATAGGACATTGAGCAGAGCAATTTTAATGGTGGCATAATCATGAATTAAAACTGCATTTAAAATCCTTTTTTTCTGACTTGTGGGACATTTTTAGCAGTAAATAAAGTATTAGTTTACTAATAGTCACTTTGCTGCAATCAAATGCCTCTATATTGTGCTGTTGACATTGGTGGCACATTGGATGATTGGAAGAGACATGTCAATTATTCTATATTGTATATCCTCATGCTATCTTGTATGTATGGTATATGTGCTTGTACGAGTGTGACGAAAGAGCCAAGGATGAAAGAGCTAAGGTGTAGGATCTAGTAGTAGCAGTAGAAGTAGCAGCCCAGGAGTTCCTAAAATGGACGATATCCTTTTCCAAGGGGTTAACTCAAATTTGTACATAAAATATATCATTGCACTTCACTAGTTTCTATATTAGAGCATAGATGTTAATAAGCCATATATTGTTATAGGAAATTAAAGCTATTGAAGAAATATAAAATAATAATATTCTATATAATAAATACGAAAGTTTGTTCGTCTTGAAACAACGTTGCCATATGTCAACAGAACTTTACCAAATTTTGCATGGTCCAGATGTATTCCAGAATATTGAATGTACAATGAAAAACCACAAGCTGTGGATGAAATCCTACAGAAAGTTTGAAGGCCCCTAGTCTTGTCTCATTCCTAACTGTAGCTGGCTCTTTTGTCACATCTGTTCTTCTGTCTAAACACTTTCGGGCCAAAAAATACTCGGTTTCCTATTCTAACCTGCATTGCATTGTGCATTGCATTACATTTATATGTTACATATTCATAATCAAGAATTCTGATATCAGGCTTAACCAAGGAAGATGTTAAACAAAATTAAATGTATAATAATAAGTAGTGAATTCCTTATTTTGTTTCTATTATTTCAGATTTCCTTATATGCAAATACATGGAGATATTTTACGGTAATCTTCAAGAATAAGGGTGTAGCTTAGTGCAGCTGGTAAGTCTTCCCTAGGGGGTTGCAAAAGTGGTTGTTATTGACAGCGAAGAGGCTGAGACAATTGATGGAGTCAATATAGGGTTGAGAGGTAAATGGGGTCTGGAGGGGTTTTTAGTTTGGAGAGGGATTGTCCAACCAGGGGATTTTTATGCACTGTACAGTCAACACTGGGTCAGTGAAGAATTAAGTGTTCCTTAAAAAGAACCAGTGGAAGTTTGGGGACCCCTTGGTGTTACAAGGCTAATGCAAAGCAGGGCTATAACCCATCCTTATTTTTCAATATTACCGTTTCTTTCTTTTTCGTAGTGTGCTTCGCAATTTTGTAAGCTGTGAAAAATGCTCTAACCAAATGATAATCTGAAATAAATTAACATACTTCTAGCGTATGTAAAGTCCACGGATCTTTCTCTGAAGACTCCCTTCCCGAGATTCTATTTTGTCATCTATACGGAGACTCTAAACAAAATAAGACTTCTTTGAGGCTTTGCCAGTTTGTATCTATTACCCGAACGAAGTCGAAGTCTCCAAAAAATCACACTATTAAATGAGAAAACGTTTGTTCATTCATGATCAAAAAAATCATCTTGAAAGTACGAAAAACTATGCTGATAGCGTGACCGGCTTAGCATTTGATGAGTGGAACCCGTGGTTATCTCCCCTCCAATTTTTCGAAATATGGGTCGATAAACTACACTTAATGTACTTCCCACACAACGTTTTATAAAGTTTTTTTTACCTGGAAAGTACTTCAAAAATAACAAGATGACTTGACTAAATAGTATATACAATGATGGGTTGAATCTTAATGTAATTCCTCATTTTTATGGGCTCATCATCTCAATGGACAAATTTACCTAACTAAGCCAGTCTCAGTTTTTCGCATTTAAAAAATCTACGGTGTGTACTAAGGATTCAAAGTAAACGAAAAGATTTTGGAAACAGTCGTAGAGCAGCTTCAATCTTGAGACCATTCCAAAACGGTAAGAAATATACACTAATAACAACAAAACTGTGTAAAATTTGAAATCACATATAAAGGATTCTGTAGGGCATAGAAAGAAGGCTTTTACCTATACAGAAACTAAAGTGTTTCACTCTTGAGTAGATGGGTATACAAAATCGGCACTTGGGAGAGATCTATCCAGGTAAAGTGCAGCTCACTCAAGAGTGGCAAGACTTCATACAGTTTTAATAGAGCCATTAAGATCCGAGGGTTCCTGTATTGGTAGTTAAGATAAGCAGTGATTCTCAAACAGGGGCCACTTACCTCCCAGGGGAGGAATTTCAATCAGGTTCGAATTTTAGTGGGGGAAAGTCAGGAAAAAGAATGAACGCTGTATATATACATACAATAAATTAGCTTTTAGTTTCAGAAATTATTTAAAATAATTACCACTGGAAAAGTATACATACATATATATATATATATATAACTGCATAAAATTGAGGAAAGAAATGAGAAAACCTGGGATTGCAATGGGAGGAATGTGACACCTGCGACCCATTGACCCCCTCTGGGGATATTGTAGGAAGGATCAGCATTTAGTGAAATATTGAAATTTGATCAGGACTATAAATTCGCCGAGAACCCATATTCTTATGGTATTTTCTTGTATATTGACTACAGCTTCTGTGTTGTTCTGTATTGTCAAACATGTCAATTGCAGTAGTACTCTTTAGTAATTACTTTTTTTTTTGCTATGTAAACTGTTATTGTGCCTTGGCAGGTCTAAAGATGCCCCAGGGTTGGGGATCACTGCTAGTACCGGCACTAATGAAGCACAATACAATTCTATCAGTAAGAACTTGCTTGTTAACCTAACAATATATTTAATGTGAGAAACGGAGCTTGACCAAGCTTTCAAGATTTGGCTTACCATGCTTATACTCAATACTCTATACAATAAACTTATTTACAACTACTTACTAATAAATACTTGGCTGTTCACTACGAATAACTGGGTTGCAAGTTTTATAAATTAAAAACAGGTCTGACAGCTGGGGGCACTTCAGGGGCATATCTCACGCAAGCCCAGATAGTGAAGGGTTGAAGACTTGTGGAAATAGTTTTCTAGTTATCAGTAGACGTGGTGGCATTGAGATTTGTCTTATAAGCCAATGCTGCCACTATTTGAATTAATAAAAGGCTAAAGGGCTTTTCATACAATGAGGCTTCAATGTTTGTGATAGTGACGGCATCTGCCATAGAGGCCGTGGCATGTATTTCTACACAGTGATATAAATGTCTTATTATTAAAAAAATCGTTCTTGTCACGGGCAGCGTGACACGATAGTTTCTATATTTGCTCCAGGCGAAAAAGGCAACTAAGTAATCTCGAAAACGATATACTGAAAGCAGTTGGGGTTCTTCTATCGGTCCTCTTTGTATAGTTGAATTTGGTTTTAGACGAGGCTTGACTGCCTCACGCTCCTTTTACTCACTCTATCTCCTGCTGTTTTGGAATCGAGATCCTTGTTCTTGCAAGAGCTAAACAAGCGGGAAAAAATTTAATCATGTTTAACATCGGCCCGAGTAACGTCATTTGTTTTTATGTCGCAACGAGGAAAAATATATAAATAAATAATGTAGTGGTTCGTAGGTTCAAAGTTCATTTGTTCGCTTGTTTTGTATCCTGCTAGTTATTGTTGGCCAGGACGAACACTCCTTTGAATTAGACCAATATTTTTTACAGCTTAAAAAATTAAACATTTTCGGGTATTTGGTTTCGGCTAAATCGGTGAAGCTCATTTATAATTCAGGAAGATTTATGGAGTCGGAAGAGCGATAAAATTTGACGCCGATGCATTATGCATGCGATCGGTGCTATAGATTTCCTTTACTGTGCGGTAAAATTAACAACCGGGTTCACCTTGGCTTTGAGGCTCTGTTCCACGTTCGCTCCGTTGCAGTTGTTGGACAATTCCCTCGAAACGACACACAGGAATTCAGCTTGGTCTTCGTTCCCATAATTGTATTGGGAGCCGATGCTCACAAGCTGGAAAAACAACCGGGTAGCAAGGTAATTGAATAAATCGTATCTAAAGGGCAATTTCGAATGAGTTATCAGAAACATTAAATGACAGTTGCTGTTCTGTTATCATAGATTATCTGTCAATGAATAGTGTGAATAACGGTTTATTTTTAAATTCCAAAAATTTCCAGTTTACCTGTTCGAATTTCCACCCGTCTGACATGGTCGACACCATCTGCGTCAGCTCCTCTTCCGAACACTGCAGCACTCTGTACACGTGCTTTACTTGAGGCTGTACGTAAAATTAATCGTTCTTAAACGCTCGGCAAACGCAGTTTTTTTTCAGGGCTCTTAAGTAGATAATCTCCCGAATTAATTATTCATGACCGCAGTCGACATAATTATAGAACAACAACCAAAAGCCGCTCAATAAAATCATTCGCCATATTCAAAACAGTCGAAATGCACAATGCTGCGATAAGAGGGGAAAAAATAGCCATGTTATATCGGCCCAGTCCAGAGCGTGAAAAACGGTTGACTAAAATTTTAAACCGAAGGTTTTCGAATAAATGTGGTAAAAAATATACATATGCGAAGTGTACAACAATCGATTTAGGATAACCCTCATTGTCACCTGGACCACCCTGGTCTCCCTTTCCGATATCCTTTCTTTGACCAGGCGTATGAGCTCGGCTATGTTGTAAAATTCGGCCTCTTCTAGTACACCTGCATAAAAAAATCTATTTTTGAGAAAAAGTTTAAACCTATTGCTAGACGATGCATGTTAAAATCTTTACTGACCTTCTTCCGCAAGGTTTTTATTGATCACCAGTTTGCCGTGTCGTAAATAATTCAACACCGGACCGAAGTATGTGTGGTCCCGGTCGATCAGGTAAGCTCCGGTTTCATCCTGGGTAAAAGCAAATTAGGGTAAATTTTCTACTTTTGCAGATTTGACTTTGTGGTCTGCGACGGGTATTCTGCTTATTTGGGTGATGCCCGGTGGACCGGTATCGCAGGATTAAAAAATTGCCCTGAATCAGAAAAATGCCAAAAAACTTGTTACAAAAAACTCCTGCCTTCATATTCCCCTCTAACTATTTAAAGGTGGTCCTTTGCGCCTCAATATATTCATTTATATTGAGATTTAAATTTTCAGGTAGGAAGTAATGCCAGTAGTGTCCTTGTGTCTACATTGCGAGACGAGTCTTATTTGATTTAACCAAAGAATGAAAGCATATCGTTGTAAGTCCTATGGACTTATTAGATACTACGCTTCATAAACCTCATGGTAATTTTTCAGCTATTCAGGCAGTGTGACCATTACATAGCTTCTACAGCCACATACAGCTCTTTGTTAACGAATGTGCTGTTGAAATAGCTTGGCTTTCCTATAAATTTTTGGCTTCATAAATATTAATTGTGTAAATATTTGTAAGTTCGAATTCAATTTGTATAAGTTGGTTATTAAGACGCAATTAAGATGATCATGATGAGTATCGTGTTTATACACGGTTGAAATAAGGTAATAAATTATTAATATGGTAAAAATTCTGTCCCGAGCCCAATAGTGAATATATTTTGGACGATTTGCCCAAATCTTGGTAAATGGTACTGTCAAAATAATTTTACAGAGCTCCTAAACTACCTTGTCCGAATTGAGGTCAGGGTCCTCTTGGCAGAGTCTGAACAAAAATGATTTCGGATACTTGCTCAGCGTGGTCGACGTAGTGACAAAGTGCTGTCCCCCTACGTTGAGTTTTATCCACTTGCTCTGGGAATGTTTGTCAGTGCCATTGACAGCAGAAAAGGCAGCGACGCCGCCTTCCGCACCGTTTTTGCTGGTAGAGGATATCATGCTGTCGGTGGCGTCCGTGGCCATTCTAGGACACTTTGTCTTTTTCACACAGTCTGAACCACTGCACGCACCACTGCTGCCGCATTCTTCCTCCATTTTACTTTGCTGCTCGGTTACACCTGATGTCGACATTTTTAATTCAGCTTGGCTTCAAGTATATTTGAATTTGATTGTGTATTATACCTGATCAATAAGATTTAAAAAACAAGAATGAAAACTGCTTCTATATGGTTCATTTTGACCATTATTCTATTACGTATCTTCTGCTGGTCATCATAGATATCTTCAAGATCGATTAAAGCCATGAACATAAAATCTTTTATTATCACTCCTTTATTCTGAATCATATCATGCTGACTGTGTTCTTAATTACAACTCTAAACTCAACAATGAGGAAGTTCGCAGATGATAGTGAAACACATCCATCTATTGCTTAACACGTTACCTATATTTGGATGTCGCGTGTCTAAAGAATCTATATATATTGTATTCAGACATTCGGCAGACAACGACGCCTAAAATAGTTTTATGATTTAATTCAGTTGAATACATCATGACCTTCACATTGAGACACGCTATAAAATCTGCGGTTGCGTATTGGGCCAGCCACAGCATTTCCTCTATTATAGAATTATGCAGCAACATTGTGACAGAGACGATATATTGCTTATTGAGTTGTCTCTTTTTTTCAAAATTTTGATGCTAAAAAACCCACACTGGCACAGCTGCTAATTAAAATCTGCACCACAAATTGTAGGTTAAATTTCTATTACATATATTTAACCTTGGAGAAGCTGTATGTAGAGTTTTCCACTTAATGCCATGGATAGGTTCTCGGAAAATGCAACACGAATTCTATTTTCATCTCACATTTTTTCCTATTAATCTTTATTCAAGGACGTGCTATATATAGTCCACACCGATAGACCACATCCCATTATCTTATCTCAGTTATAAGATGGCAAGCTGTGCTGTTCCATAATATGCAATTAATCATGGTACCAGCATCCAGGAATAAACTTGAAGTACCTAAAAATAAAGATGTAAAATTCCCGAACAAATGTAAACTGAAGGTACTCCAACAGTTTTTAATGCCAATGTTATAAGTGTTAATTAACATATTCCCCTGAGACCATAATCCTTCACTACATATGATAGCCACAAGGATATATATATAATACACAAGTCATTATTCAAGATACTCAGGTACATGTTGTGTATCATTAAATAAAAATCTGCTCTAGGAATAGCCAAATTCTGACAGGGTATTAGTATAGTAGTGGTTTGGATGGTTGCTCTCTGTGATTTGAGTATATTTTCTCACTGGTGCTCATGGAAACCGCAGTTCTAAACGCAAGGGTGCAAACTACATACTGTTTATATATACTCTATATACTGCTTGGTAGAAATAAAATTAAAAAAAACAAGCACCACAAATTATAGAATAAATCCATAGTTATATAATTGCTGTATACAATCTACTAACAATTGCTTGTAAAGTTACAATTGTTTATTTGAAGTATTTTTCTAGCTTCTCTATGAACAAGAAAGGTACATGTTTTATATGTGTATTGAAGCTAAATCTATTTTTGAATTTTGATGTTCTTTGGTATATTATGATATATTTTGCCATTCTTGTAATAAGAGTCACCATATTGAACAAAAAGAAATATTGTACATGCAAATTTTATATCTTGTAACAGTATATACTGTATGGGCATGGTTGGTTAAGATATAATTGAGAGTTTTATAGCACATGAATCCCCCAGGATCCAACAGGGGTGCTCAAACAATAGTCCCATCTTGTTAAGGGTGTATAATCTATAATAAACTTGCTTTAGTTTACCTATTACCTAAAAAAGTTAGCACCACAAAATGTAGAATAAATTTCTATTATCTAGTATAAAGTGAACTATACCTGTCTATAACATACTGAAGCACTGTTAAAAAATGGGTGATCCATGGTACATGTTATAATTTGGAATTTCTTAATCTATCTCCATTCCAAAGCTGTTACCATACCCATGTCTCTTATCCGACTATTAGTTTCATATGATTCCAGCCAGTATCTAATGCTTTCCTTACTATCAAATTTAATTACTACACGCTCCAGAATAAGCCACCAAATACTCGATTAGGCAAAGTAAATATATCCGCTTCCCTTATGCCCTTTCACCAGGGCAAACATCCTCGTCATCTACCTATGATAAACCTATCATACATCATCGATAACGTCATAAATTAGTGGCCTACGTAACCTCTCGTGATCGTAAATCCTGTCCCAATCGATAGACGGTAATTAAATCGAATCAACTACGTATTTTCCAAGTACCATGCACATTTACTGAACTCAGCCAGTATCACTGCAATTTATACTCATATATGTTGAAAATCGTGCACTTTTCGCGTATGTAATAATAGCAATTAAAATGTCCTCAATTGCACTCGCGTTACTAATAAGCACGATGATGAATAAATCATTGGGAACCACAGAAACTAAACTAGATGTTTTCAATCCGATCCGCTACAGTTTTTAACGAAAACTTCGCCTTCAACCCGTTTTGTAACTTGCAACTTGCGCGGAATGATTGTAGGAATATGAAAAGAAAGAAATGGGGATTACCTAATGACCCATGAGCACAATCGGAAGATGGCGCCAGAATATATTGAGTGTATGAGTGCAGGAACTTCATATGGTAGAGCTCATTATATCTCGCGGGTATTGTTACATCATGTATATCAATCGACCCATAACATATTAATATCATAATTCATATCCCTTCCTTAATGTTATCAGACAGACATTGGTAATGTTATCAGCAAGGGGCTGTCGCAAAAGGAGTACTGTACAATGAGCGGCGTCCGCTGTACAGTATTTAGCCTTTTTATGATTGAACAAGGTTGACGTCTCTACACATCTTATTATTCCTATCCGTTAGTGGGCGTTGTTGAGTTATTTATTCTGCAGAATCCAAAGAGGTGATAAGTTTGATACAGTACAATATTTTTCTTTCAACTCATACACAGAATTTTGCTATATATTTTGTTATGAACAATCAATTAGCTAGCGGAAAGTTAAGGTAAATCGATTTCAGCAATCATGAACGATTATGACGAGGATTTAAGCGAAAATGCGTGGTTTCTGGCGCTTTCTCATAAACACAAGCATCTATTTACTCAAGCAACGAACGAAAGATACATGGTAGATAGAAGTCTTACTTATGTTTTAATGAACGTTCAATAAATACCTAATGCACTGTAATATTGCCATTATCCCAAGACCAACAAGCAAACATTCGCTTCTATTATATAAATATACTAAATGACCATGTGTCTCAAGTATTCTCTCATCCTTTCATTGTTATTTTAGATATGCATCCCTAGAACAGGCTCATGGAAAGGTGGTGCTGATGCTCCAAAGACATTTCAACCTTCGTTCTTTCAGTCTCACTGCATAAAGTTTGACTCCGAAGCGGTGCCACAGAAGAAAGAAGATGAAGAGACCAGACCGAAAAATAAATATATTACTTTTAATGGAAAGGTATGCTATGGGAGTTAAAATGATAGAGCCGGTATACCCTATGTAATCACCATCTTGTTCCATCTCGCTACCAGGCGATTAGGACCAACGCCAAGTTGGTCCGGTCCAGTCACTTCAGACCTACCATATTTACCTATGCATAAGTCTCAAGCGTAATATACCCTTACTCCAATGCCTGCACAGGTCCATTTGTTTTTTAGAATAATTCATGAAAAAAATGGGTATATCTGCTACCAGATAAAAACCTAATGGTACTATGGCAATGGTGTCAGCCAAAATATGAATCTCAATATATACCTATAAGATTCCAAGGTTACACATGCTTTAATTAAGTGAAATTAGCTTATATATATATATTGTGCAAAGACTACTGTACTAAGTTTACTAACACTGTTATAGATTGTTTTGATCGAGGGCTCTAAGATATCTTGTGGCTCTGGCTTCATAGAACGTGCCACGTCTTTTGACAGCCGTAGCGAACAGCTGGACCTGCCCTCCGACGGCCTCAATCACTTTGCCAGGATTTTGTTTGAAGAGACGCATTTTAACAGCAATGATCAGAGCTACAAAATGCTCTGCCTGATGTGCCCCCTTGAGCTTCCACTGGTGTCGGAACTACCAGATCATGGTGCAGATACTGCCATGCTGTCGCCGCTGTCTGGGGAATACCAGTTCGACTATTCAGTCTTACAAGGGTATCAGTTCTGGAGCCGTGCTAGAAACGCAGATAAACTAAAACACTCTGTAGATGTTAAAATCGTGGCGTACATTAAAACCCATGTCACCGACCTTCCTGAAAACTCGGTGAACTCGTTCGACAACAAAGATTCGGTGGAAATGTCTGGTCCTAACGATGTTCAGCCGTGTCTGGTAAGAATTTTAACCTAATAGCAATTGTTTCAAAAATCTAGCTCTGTTTACTTTTTCAGAATTTGGTCACGACTTTGTTCAATTCCTGCTTCCAAATCGTGTCAAAAGATTCGAAAATAGTGAGTATTTTTTGGAAAAGTAGAAAGTTAGCAGAAACACATGCAGGAAATATACAATATATACTCCATTATACCAATACTGTATGTTGTCAAAGAAGATTTCTGTTTTTAGAAAAAAGAAATCGAAAACCCCTCCGCTCTTGAGGCCATGAAGTGCTCTATAGAGGTTAGTAGAGCTTGAAATCTTGCCCTGTTTATCTATAGAATTAGGGTCCTTAAAGTGATGAACATTTCATTAAATCAATATCAACTAGATATTTACTTGATACCAATTCCCTGTGTTTCAGAAATACGTCTTCCACGAGATCTACGGCAGCGTTTTCAGGCAAATCAGTAACATTGTCGCGCTTCAGGTAATAACTCCGGCCTTCAAACAGTATCTTGCTGGAATAATTGCTGAATAATACTAATAATGAATTAAATTGGTTTTAGGAATCTTCCTTCAATAAGCTGACAAGAAACTTGAGTGATATCCAGCCCAGTGACCTTGCCATAGATGAAATGTACTGGTAAGACACAAGTATACAGTATCTTCACACACAGGATTGGTTCCTGGAATAGAATTCTAGAATTATCTTTTTTTTTTCTTCTAATTATTAACTGTTATTTCAGGTTATCATTACCGAAAGCCAAGCGCAGACTTTGCAGATTAAATAAGTTCTGTACTCCCAAAGATAAACTCTCTTGCATACAGAGTACCGTGCATTGCATTACTTCACAAAGAGGTATCGTTATTGTTTCATCATTTCAGGACTAGCTTTTTATTACCAGTATACCAAATGAGACCGAATAAATAATTCAACTTGTGGGGCAATTGTAAAGGAATAAGTTTTGAAGCAATAAACTTGTAGACGAATAAACTGAACAACAGTAGCAGTCACTATTAATATTATCCTCTTATGTTCTGCATTTGTCATTTCTCCCCATGGAAATAAATTGAGTGAGGGTACATAGGAAGGGACAATAGGAGACTGGTGAAGAAATGATGGTTGGGTACTTGGGTAACATCCCCACTAGTTATAATATAAAAATATTGCCTCTGGACACCGGACTGCTTATAAGAATGATGATTTAAACAGATAGCGCACTGTCAACAGACGACCTGCTTCCCATTTTCGTGTACCTGGTCATAAAATGCAACATCCCGAATTGGATAACTAACCTGGTTTTCCTGCAGGAATTTCAGCTTGTGCCCCTGGGATCAGAAGAAATGAGGTTAACTTAGCATAATCTTAACGGCTAAGACTGGTTCAAAATTTATCAGTTAAAATTAACAACTTTATTCTTTAGCTATTACCTTGTCACTTTGGAGGCTTCGTTAGAACACATCAAACAGAGTGGCCTTACTGGCAGTTTCTTGGAGGTGTGCTCTTCATGAGTATATTTTAGCAGACTTGAACATCTGAGAAATTCTTGGTCAATTTTTTCCATTATCTTTTTCAGAAATACACTCAGAGAAAGAATGCCAATGATGTTTCACCGCTGGAAGAGTTTTTTCAGGTTTCCTGTTAATCTATTTCTTTTCTCTTCCAATTCTCCTTTCTACGTCGATTGAATTTTATATTGGATAATACTCTCATTATGGTGCTCCAACAGAAAATGGAAGAAGGAGATCTGATCTCCATAAAAGAAATACTCAACCAGAGTGAAAAATCTAGGGATTTGAAGGAGCAGAAAATGTGTCACCCTCTCTGCTCTTGTGAAAAATGCTCCCAGTTAAAGCTAAGGTGATCTTTTCATTGGCTTGCTCAAAACTTATTTTTTTCAAATGGGAACACATCATACAGAAACATTCAGTAGATATATATTTTATCAGTTATTCATTACTCAAAATTATTTTTCAAAGACTTTGTAGAGATACTCTTTCAACTTAGACTTTCTCAACTAAACACTCAATTGAGGGAGTTTTTGCAGACTCTCCAGTAAGGCTTGTGATTCTGGTGTGAGCGTTTACTCGAAAAATGAAAAAGGGCAGACAGCATTGCATGTCGCTGCTATGACAGGTACACTGTTATAAAATCAATTCATTACATTGAAAATTTTCTGTGTGTGTTCATGATATTCTATATAATCATATTGCTAACACTTATTATGTTTAAATAGGTCATCATGAAGTAGTAGACCTGCTCCTAGAGCACAAGGCTGAACTATATGTTACCGACTATCACGGTTCTACGCCCCTCCATACCGCGGCGCTGTTCGGATGCCAGAGCGTCATTGTAAGTGATAGTAATGGCATTGGCGCAGTAATTCATTCTAACATCTAATTTTCTTTTCAAGTTTTTGCTGCTGCACCATGGCGCTAATGCCAACGCTGTGGACAACAATAACAACACACCTCTGCATTTGTGTTGTCAGCGGGGTCATGAAGGAGTATGTATACTAAAATATTGGTTTGCTTTAAGGTGTTTGTAGGAGAAACGCATTGTAGGGCATAAAGGATACAAAATGGTGCATTATGTTTCTGTGCAGTGTGTTAAAGCCTTGCTGTATTTTGACCCCTCCTCCTCCGTAGTTGATGTGGGTGCATCGAACGATGAGGGTGACACGCCTTTGCACATTGCTTCAAGATGGGGCTATGGTAGGTACTTTCTCTTGAAGCTTGCATTTCCGCTCTGTTTTTGATTTTGTATATGTATATATATGAGACTCTAAGTAATAAATTGTAACTTCCTCCATAGAGAGCATTGTAGCAGCTTTGATAGAGTGCGGAGCCAATCCCAAATCCCTGAACAGAAGAAGGCAGTCAGCCGTAGATGTGAGCCACAACATGAGGGTCTCGAACACCATAAAAGTTGCTGCGAGTCAAGTCGTATGGCTTGTCAAAACACTCAAACATTTACAGCCTAAAGTTGAAGAGGTATCACTATATTGATTTTATCATACCATAGTTTTTCCTAGATTCTAGTCAATCAAGGTAAAGATGCATATGTTACTCGACTTGCGACTCGAGCGTAATTACTCGGTAAACATTGCGAATCTCCCCACAACTGGAGTAATTCAATATTAACGATTCAACAAAATTGCTGAATCTATTCTGCAACTATTATCATTGTTACTTGTTTTCGAATAGTTGCCGGAGGAAGGAAAGAAGTCTCATATGAAGACTGAAATATCCCCACGAAGATCGAACACGCTGTCATCCAAAGAGATGGAGGACAAGCTGGATAATGCTTATGTCATCAAACAAGTATGTAATTTGCTTTAAATTTATGTGAACAACTCTTATAGTGTAGTAGGTGGGCTTGCTCAAAGTTGTGCCAACATGTAGGTACTTTTACCAAACACTCCCAGCTCAATAGGCATCATGTGAATGCCCATATGCCCAGTCAGCTCCTGCCATATAGTGCAGTCTTTAATCCTTATTTCTAATAAAGGTTGAGAAGCTCTTCAGAGCTGTGGCAGATAATGACATCAACATGGTCAGGTTTCTTTGTGGATGGCAAACAGAGGAAGAAGAAAATTCAGAGGGAGATGTTCGGGAAGAAAGTCCCTGCCATCCTCTTTGTCAGTGCACTAAATGCCAGCCGCTATCTCATGTAAAATCTATTACCTATTATTTTACAATGTTCACTTTTTAATGGTATTTTTTACATAATTTTACATATTTACACAATCGATAATATAATCGATAATCTTTTTGTTTTTGAGAATATATTTTCGAACTGGCCCATGGCTCTAAGCAACCCCAATATTTCATAGCAGAATAGATTATTGACAAGATTTACCTGATTAATTTATTAAGTAATTAATCAATTGCTCTGTAATTTAGGAACATGTCCTCCATGCCAACTCCAGCAACAAAGAGAGATTCTCTGGTCTCATTATCGCCGCGAAGAATGGCTTCACTGAGATGGCCAAGCTCTTCTTGGACCACAATGCTAGCGTAAACGCGAAGACTAAAAAACTCGGCTACTCTGCGTTGCATTTCGGGTGTGAAAACGGCCATGCTGAGGTTCCCTTCAACTCGTTTTATTAATTATCATTCTATCTATGTATTCAATTATATTTGATGATTCTTATAGTTATTTCTAATAAGCTCAATTATGTTAAGGTTGCCAAGCTGATTCTGGAACAGGAAGGTGCCAACGCCGATATTCGGGACCTAAATGGCTGCACGCCGCTGTATGGGTGCACTATATACAATTTCCCTCATTGTGCTCTCAATTTGCTCAAGGTATGACCCATTGCTATTGCTAAGCACAGAACAGTTTTAAATTTTGAATGTTCCCACAGAATATCTGTGGTATATGTGTTTCACAAGCTGTGGTTTAACCACCCCTGCCATATTGCATGTCATATTTTCAGGTTTCAAAAACAAGAATTATCTTATATGATTGTATACTGTATGTATTACTAGACTATGTTGTCTGTAAATTCTGTTGTCTGTTTGATAAATTCAACTGAGCTAATGTTTCAGAATGGGGCGTCAGTCAACATACGAAACAGATCGGGAGATACTCCGCTCCACGCTGCTGTCAAGTGGAAAAATGCACAAATTGTCAAAATTTTGATACAGCATGGGGCTCTTGCATATTATAAAAACAATAATGGACAGACACCTATAAGTTATTCAGAAGAGGTGAGCTAATTGATTATTATTACTAGAATTCAATATAAAATCCAGTGATTGGGCATACCTAGGTAAAAGTTTTTATGGAAATTGCTTGCTAAATATATTCATTTTTTATCATTACAGGATCCGGACATTCGTAGCGTGCTGTTTGAGGCAATCCTTGCTCGAGAAAGATCCGATTCCCATTTGGAGTGGAACCTCTCTCCAGAAGCAGAGATATCATCGCTCAGCACGGATTCCAAAGCCAAAACGCTGTTCTCCGACTCGTCGGGCTTGGAACTTACAAAAAGTCATCGGCAGGAAACCCAGTCAACCCAGGACGAAGCGTTGGCAAACGAGCTTTACTCAAAATTTAAAGACCCTGTCCCTCCTACTCCCCCAGCGTTTGGCGATGACGTCAGTGGAAATGAAAGATTTTTGTTTCCAACAGCTCAGAGTGGAGAAAATAAAGATTGTTCGAATGTAGGCAAAACACACTCACTGGATGAATCATCTTCAAGTGATCAAGCTCAGAAATGTACTCGAGGGAGTTCTTCTACCTCGAGCAGAGATAATGAAAAATACACTCATGAGAGTACAAAACGTACTGATGAATGTTACCAAGGAAAAAATCATTCGGAGGAGAATTCTGATACCGAAGTTCAAAAATACACTCTTGAGTGCAATAAATGTTCTCTTGAAGGCGATGCTGTTACTGAAGAATTATTAACAAAAGTTGATCAGCAAATGGGTTCTATAGTAGAAAACGAAAAGGAACACGAAGGACCTCAGGAAAGTTCCGAGGCGGTCGTTGACTCAGGAGAAAAATACTTTGAAATAGGTTGAAGATACAGTTGATGTGCTGCTACTTTATTTACTGAACGCCGATTTTTCTCTGCAATAATTCTTTCACTGTGATAATGATTTCAGTTGTTTATACGATAATAAATCTGTGTGTCCAATATGTATTGAAAGTTGAATTCCAAAGTGCATGCATCACGTATCGGTAGCACGGAACCATGGAGTGTTACGCCTTCATGACTTTTGACCCTTGAAATCGGGTAATCCCCAGGCAGTCAAAATTCCTCAATTTATTGCTTCTTGTTAGTGTTAATTCATTACTATACTGTGGCATTCGCGATGCCCAAGGTCGAAGACCGTTTAGCTCAATACCGAGCAGAACGGAAAAAAGAACTGGATCGATCGTCTGTCAGTCATAATTTTTCCAAACCCGCCAAAGTGAAATCGCTCGTCTGGACCAAAATATGGAAAAGATTATCGGAATTTCGGAACAGATTTCTGGATTTAATAATCACAAATAAATACGTAACGAAAATCGGTGGTTTCCTATCAGAAATTCCCGTTTTAGGTTGGCCCCTTGCACTGAAAACTTTACTCTGGTTTATTTTGTTTGGACTCTTCGTAGAAATCGAATTTGGAGTTGTGTACGTCATATTTTCGTCGATGTTCCTCATTTACGTCAACACGGGGACAAGGGAAAAATTGGAGGACGAACCGAGCGCCTATTCCGTGTTCAATGCCAATTGCGAGAGATTGCAAGGTTCCCTTACAGCTGAACAGTTTGAAAGTGAACTCAGGTATGGGGCTGCAGGAGTGAAATGAACGTTCTTGGTGCAATACTGCAATTTTCTTTTGTTTATTATTGCACTTATCTTATTTGCCCTTCAATTTGTTGTTTGAATAGTTCATTCAGTTAACCAGGGAAATGCTGTAGCAACTGGTTTATAGTAATGTGTATTGGGAGGCTGAAGCCAGTAACCTTTAGTGTTATATTGCTAGCATGATACATATAAATAATTAGTGGTGAAAATCATGGAGAATGGTTACGTGCAGAATACTATTTCTTGAACCCAATATTCGATAATGATTATGTTGATTTAGAGCAGGGGCCCCATACTTTGGACCATGGACCTCTCCGTGAAATCCTTGATCTTGATAGGATGAGCGATTTTTCCTTTCCGTCAATACCACATTTTGCATAACGTGTGGTTTCGGGTCAATTTCCCTGAAATGATGCTTTCATCACTTTAAAAGCTGGAATTACAGCGNAATTTTCTTTTGTTTATTATTGCACTTATCTGATGTGTGCCTTTCCTTTGTTGGTTGAATAGTTCTTTCAGTTAACCAGGGAAATGATGTAGCGACTGGTTTATAGTACTGTGTATTGGAGGCTAAAGCCAGTAACCTTTAGTGTCATATTGCTAGCTAGATACATATAAATAATTAGTGGTGAAAATCACGGAGAATATAATGGAGAATGATAACGTGCATTATACTATTCCTTGAACCCAATATTCGATAACGATTATGTTGATTTAGAGCAGGGGCCCCATACTTTGGACCAGGGATCTCTCCGTGAAATCCTTGATCTTGATAGGATGAGCGATTTTCCTTTCCGTCAATACCACATTTTGCTTAACGGGAGCCCAGGCAGGTATTGTGGTTTCGAGTTAATTTCCCTGAAACTATGCTTTCATCACTTTAAAAGCTGATATAGTATATTCCTTTACCCTTCATAGACCCCAAGACTAATCTGTATCTGCCTCTTTATATGTTAGTATATTGATATATATATTTAAGATTTATTTTAAGTCTGATTAGCTGCTAAAACGAGAGGCAGTTCATTTAGTTTTCGTGTTGTTCAAATGAGAACCACTGGCATATTTAATTCATGCTATACAAATGACAATCCTCATACAAAAATGCATTTTATTCAACTGCAACTGCAATATGCTGTGATAAAGAAGGTATTGTTTTTAATATCAAAAAGGCACTTTCGTTGTTAGTAATGGTGTAGAAGTATATATTATGACAGGTAAATAATATCTACTGGAAAAGTTAGTTGTATCACTCTTCCATGTTATATGTTACTGGGAAGACAAACATAACCTAGACGAAAGTCAAATAAACACATATCTTTTTTCTCAGCAATATCTGTGTACTCACTTTTCATGCATGTACACACAGTTTGATTTGAAGGCACTAAATTAACATTGCAGCCCGGAAGTTTCATATTGGGTACCATAAGATTTGTGAATTTCGACTATATATCAATTCTTAAATATGTATACAGTGGAATATAGGTTTGCATCATTACTATTCCTGGGAGTAAGTCGATATCCAAAGCAGCATTTTTCACGGGTTATAGTCACCATCACCAATAAATAAATTTTACCTATTAGTTCAAAAGTTGCACAGAAACTTCAATGGTATCAAAAAAAACAGGGAATGTCTTCAGGGACAGACGGCAACTAATAGTAACATTTGTTTAAGCTGCAACAAACACCGAAATCTCAGCTTAGTGAGAACCCCTTAGAATTCCCCTAGGCTTGCTAGAATAGCTTTAACTGTAGAAATAATGTAATACAAATATTGGCACACAATGGTATATGGGAAAATAATATAAAGAATATCATAGTAGACTTCTTTCCGAGGAACATCACTAAGAAAAATAGCTATATTAATATACTGTACAGTATCACATATATTACTTTTCGAAGTATTTTTCAGAATACAGCATGTACTTTGTTTCCCAAAGATATCTAAGTCGCAACCCTGATTGATTTCCTCACTAAAGATAGGTACAAGAATTGTGACCCATATGCGAGAATCCCACCACTACAAAGATGATCTGTGTATTAGCATTCAATGGTTCACTCCCGCAAAATAGGTGCATGTCATATTCTGAAAAATACTTTAGCTTTACAGTTGTGAATATATGTTAAAGAAAAATATTGAAATCACAGTGTTTACGCTACGAATTGTCAGGTACCGCCTTCAGTTCATTTGTAGCCTGGTCTATGACCAGCTGTACTCCATTTCTTGTGTTCCTGGAGGCTGCCGCAACAAAGCTAGGATCCACGCGCTCCCATTCCCTGATGTCCCCAACCTGGGGTGGCGATTTTACTTTGGGATACGTAGCCGAGACGTCCCAAGCTTGGAAAGGTCCAGTTGGGTTAGGAGAAAAGGACTGAGGTGTCGAAACCCGTATCAGATCCCTGGCAGGTCGGTACGGAACTGAAGCCGGAGGCATGTCGCCGAAGCTGTACCCGAAATATTTAGAGACGTTCTTCAGCTCTTCGTCTACTCGAGCACTGACCGAACTGTGCCACGTGTCCCTAAGCGATGGGTAACTCGGCATGACTGGTCTTGGTGCCGGCTGCTGCCACACAAACGGAGTTCTGTTTGAGCCATCAAATGCAGAGGGTTGTATCTGGGAAACAGGAGAAAATGCTGTTGTAGGTGCTACGGCATATGCTGTCTGTGGTGTGGTGGCATTGACATATGCCATGCCAAGAACTTTATTCAGCTTGTCGTCTACATCTTGCAAGTACTGCAATACTTGATTGGGAAAGACCGCTTGTTGCTGTGGCATGAAGGGTTGTTGGGGCATTGTATTGTTGGTGCCATCGATGCCATTGGTGATGTGAGTACCAGCCATGAACCTATCTCTAGCAGTTGAACCACCCTCTCCCGTATAGTTAAATTCGTCTGATTCTTGGTCATCAGCATCAAGCAGCAAGCTCCTCTCAATTTTTTTCAGTAGTTCTTTGCTGTGATTGGTTTGACGCTTCTCAGCTCTTTTCATCTCATCAAGCCACACTTTTGAATCCAAGGATCGCCTTGCAGATGCTCTCTGTTGTCTCTGTAAAAACTCTCTGGCGTTCCTGAGCCCTGTGTCTTCCCGGTGTGAATTTTTCTTCGCAAAGAAGTTTTGTAACAAGTTCTCTGAAATGTCAGAAGCAACAGAATCCTGGGCTACAGATCGTTCGTGATCATCTATGTCGTGCTCAAGATCTCGCATATTCAGCCTGGTGTCCGCCTCTGCAGCTGTGGCACGTCGTGGCGATGGCCTATCACGTGTGGGAGTGGCAGCCGGTGTCAAGTCATGGTCCCTGTTTCGCTCTCTCAATAAACTCATCCTGATTTCAGTCTCTTTCGTAGATTTTGCGATTTCTTCGCTCTGCCTCTGAAGATTTGCTCTCCTTTTATTTAACATCTCCAAATCATTCTGAAGCTCTTTCATTTCAGTTTGGTATTTTCTGCCCAGTAAGTCTTTTTTCTGCCTCAGTTCATCTTCCAATGTGTTGAGTTCTAGCTGCTGCTCATACTCCATCTTAGTTCTCAGCTTGTCTTTTTCCCTCCTTGTCTGCTCAGCAAAATCCTCCCGGATCCTCCTTATGTTTTCCTCGTGTCTCAGCTTTGCTTCCTTCACCTGCCTGTCATGATCTTTTTCCAGCAGTCTGAGCTTATCACTGTTGATCTCCTCCAGTACGCTCCCTTTCTCGGAAACAGCCATCTCTTCCATGAGGGACCATTTCTGATTTCTCTGGAACTCTGACTCCTGCTGAGACCTGAAATTCTCCAATGCTGATTCTTTTTCATTCTCCAAAATCTTCTTCTCTTGCTCGATTACTTCCTCAAGATCTCTTTCATGCGCGCTCCGGAGTGCAGCAAGTTTTTCCTGTTTCTCTTCTTCCATCTTGGATTTTTCTTCTGCTATTTCTTTCTGAATCTTCAGTTCCTCCAGGTTTAGATTGTTCATCTTTTGCTTCTTTATTTCCTCTATGTCCACACCTGTCTTGGAGAGTTTTTCATGCATGTCTACCCTTAATTTCTTCTCTTCTTCCCCGGATTCACTTTTTAACTTTTGTCGCAGCCTAATCAGCGTTGTCATCTGCTCCTCCTTCAGCTTGGCCTCCTCTTCTTCTGTTTCTGCCTCGATGTCCTCTTTGAGTTTTTGCACTTTTTCCCTGTGGTCTTTCTTCAGTTTCTCTTTTTCCATTTGGAAATCAGAATCGAGATCTTTTTGAACCTGGGTGATGTTTTCTTTCGATACGACTTTCGTTGCTTCTGCCGTGGTCGATTGTGATGGTTTCCTAGAATCCTGGCAGCAAAATATGTGTAAGTGATATTAGCCTAAGACGTAATAGCATATTCATTCATATGAAGCATTTTACCATACCATGTCAAATTTATTTTTCCCAGGCTCCCTCTCCACATGGACATCATGTTTAGCAGGTTTTTTCTTTGCTTCGTCTGACTCTGAAGACACGATCATTTTGTCCATGCTGTTGGCAATCTCCTCGCTCCCCTCAGAGATTTCCTCAGACTCTTGGTACTCCAACACAGAATCTTCCAAGTCTAACGTCTTCAGTTTGTCTATTTGTATTCTGTTTATCTCTCCTGAACTACCGAGAGAGTTGCCTAGCGTAGTCGATGCAATAGGATTGAAAACAGGCTTCAGATCTTCCAAGCTCCCTAGATTAGTCCCCAGCAACGGACCCAAAAGGGGACTACGGCTCTGCGACAGACCGATCAATCCTGGTAACTTTTCATTGCTTTTAATGGGGTTCAGCGACTTTAGGGAGTTGCCGGGAGGGTTTTCCAGCGATTTTTTCATCCCTTTGTCTTTTTTCTTTTTGCCCTTACTCACTTTTGGTTTTAGCTCCTTGGGCTTCACTTCCTTCGGTGGATTTTTTGATTTCTTTTTTCTCTCCTCCAGGACCATGGCTTTATAGAATTCGTCACACGGGTGGTCCCATATGCTCTCACCCGAGTCAAAATTGAAATAGTAAATGTCACCATTTATATCCTGACATGGCTTCCAGTGCTGTGGCAGAGGCGCTTTGATTCCCTCTCTCGCGATCCACATCATGCCAAGGTCATCATCTGGTTCCAAGCCGATGAGACGAGCATAGTCTTGGACCTCTTCCTCTGTTGGAAGATAGTTTTCATCGTAGTCCTCCTCCAGTATAATTTGATCACTCATCATCTTGCATTTGCAAGTTTACTAAATGCGCCAAATATATATTCGTTTGAAAGCACGTACGGAGCACAATATGATCTAGAACTAATAGATCTAAAGACAATTCATCACATCAGCAAATTGAAAGCCAGGTATGTTTGACTGAATTAATAATTCTTTGGGTTTTACAAAGCAAAGTTCCGTGTGAAAATGTTGATGATTTTATCTATAACAAACCTCATTAGGAGGTCAAATTACTAATCTATGCCTTTACTAAGGCGCTGCAGTAACATGAATTAAGTCCCATAACAAACCAAGAATGCTAAACCGCCTGAAAGGCCACAACTGAATGCATCGCCGTTAGAAACGCTAATCCTACAGAAAATGTGATCACAACAGTGAACATTAACCCACTTTTCCACACGGAGGCCTTGGAATGTTGGAAGGACAAACGTTAGTTTGATTTTATACAATGCTTTAAAAAAACAGAGGTCTCAATGTTTTTGATAACGAGAGAAAAAATACAAATCAAAACCGCCATTTGTTTCGCTTGAGTAGTCTCTCTTTTGTTTACTTCAGACCCGGGTTACTCT
>QXVX01003705.1:0-20724 GCA_013436065.1 Halocynthia aurantium
AGGTAAAATTTGAAAGAAATTAGGTTCCTCGACACCTAACGCATTAACTAAGACTTTAATTCTCGGTCACAACCTTAGCAGTTGTCATTTTACATATGAACACAGCTACAAGACTCTCTCAATTCAGTTATTTTTGAGGGGTAGATAGAGATCAGAGAGTGTTAAGTTATCACACACTTTGAAGCTCTAATTTGATATTTCACCCGGAATATAATCACTATAGCTTTCGATATTTCCACTCTAAGATATAAAATTGCGATGATATGATTTCTTGAAACGCTGGACAGAATTTTTAATTGAAAAAATACTCAACAATATGGAGGCGTTAGGTGTTATAATACAATACATGAACTAAAGTCTTCTCGGTAACACCCTTTGCTCTAGCCTCTAGCCTCGATGCAGCCTTGTTTAAACTACAATATACGAACATACCTTTCCTCATTGAGAACCTAAACTGCAAGATTGCAAGATTGTACGATTGCACAACAAATTATATTTCGTCGCTCATTCTCATGAAGGTCAAGTAAAAAAGTGTGATGAGATTTGCCGCTCCACGTTGTTTCTTTTAATAAAATCGACCCTGGATTTTCGCCAAAAATCATCTCTCCGTTTACATTGGGGTTTCACATGATTGGAGACACCTGGCCTATGGTAACATCAATTTACCCTCAACCCTAGTCAAGAAAAAAAAAATCAAGTTCTGCATCAGCAATGCTGCAAAGTGCAGTCAACCAACATACGCTAAGTGCTATGGGGTAATGGGCTTATGTACAATACGTACAGGGACAGTGCAATGGTTGACTGCATTATTGACTGCCATATAGCAGGCGTTGTGTTAATGATTCTATGTCGACATATAATATGTTACTTGTAACATGGATGGTTACACTTTAAAATCTTTTACAGTAGTGGTTCTTAACCAGTGCCCTTTTTGTAGGAATGAATGGAAGTATACACAATATCAATTTTCCTAGCCCAGTGGTTCTGAGCCTTCTTTGTACCAGCACCCCTATGCTTATTGAGATTTTGTCAAGTTAAAAATATCAGTTTTAATATTTGATCTGTAATCTACTTCAAGGCTTGATTAGCAGTTTACAGTGAACCATGTATATACAAAAAAAAAAAAAACTTATTCGGGAGCTTGTGCAATGGTATTACTCATTGTCACTCACGGGATGGACTCAAGAGGTTACTATAACTCATCATCGCTACAGTTACCCCGACGTTGTCGGTACCTCAGCTTGATCGACTGTGAGCTGATTAATGTGTCTTGCTCAAAGACACAAAGATAGCTCTTGCAAAGTTCGAACCCACCGCTGAGCGACTTTCCCATTACTTCAGTAAAACGACATCCGCGAGATGGCGCTGATTTTGTTCGATGTCGTTGTCTATTAAACAGCAAAACCAAATCTACTGTTCATTAGCGTCATCTCGCGGATTCAATTCCGCACACTTGGCGTTATTTCAATAACTATTGTCTCTAATCTATCGGTTTTGTTTTGATGATTATAATTATGCCTTGTGTCTTCCACTCCACGTGTTGTCTAGCATTTGAATTGAATCATTTGCCTAGCAACAATAAATCATTGTTTAATTGTAATCACGAACATGAAATCCTCAATAATTAGGCTGATACGTCATTCTCATCACAGCTATTACAATTTGATTGTACAAACGAAACATGTTTATGACGACACAGTAAAATATGAAAAGCTGAAGAACCGATGTCTTGTAGCTAGTTAAACTCGCAGTGTTTCGTAGATTATACTCTGAGATCAACAGATCAGACTTGGTTAGACAGTTCAGTTCAGAACCGGTTAGAACTGGTTAAACCCGACAGGAAGAGCAGGTGTTTTTACAGATTATTTACCTAAGATTAAGTGTTTATTACCATACAACTCTTGGACTCAGCAATGGTTTACCTTAGACATGCCACCGTATTTCAATTGAATGTTTGAACATTTGGGTTGTAAGGTTAATGTAAGGAGGGATCTAAAGAGCTTACACCACATACATGCATGTGTATAGGAAATGACATGATATTATAGGAAATGGCATGATATGTACTTTGATTCATCCGCATCATCTAGAACTGAACGATACATCTCTATCCCCTATCCCCAGTATTCAATAATTCAATCGTGTTAATGAAACTGCACAAAATTAGATTTAGATCTTCGCAAGCAGGGGTCCACTGTCACTGTGGGTGTTTAAACATTGTTTAACTGTCTTCAAAGGTCTTCAAAGGTCTTCAAAGGCATTCCTTTGAGTGGATTACAAACTAATTACTGGTAAGCACCATTGTATTATATCGTAGTAATTGAAACGTCATAGTGTTCTATTCGACTGACCTTTTGACCTCATTGTTCAAACAAAAACAAAATCGAAACCGCCGCAAGAGTGCGCGAGAGGCGAAATGAAGACGTTTTATTACGTCACAGTGTTGTAACAGTATGCGCCTGCGCACTCTCTCATGTCTCGTGTTTCCTGTCTTCCCATAAAAAACACTTCTGATAGTTCGTTGTCGACCGCAGGACAGTGATTTTGGCGTCATTTTACCGAGTAATAATGTCTCTAATCCAGGTAAGCGTTCAAAAAGCTCGGTACCTCCCACGATAAATTGGTTTCATCACCCGAAACTGGATACCACCAGCTTGATCATGGAATCTTGATTGATTATGGATGGAATGCCTTCGCGAAAGAATGTTTGAGATAGTAGCTGCATAAACGATGAACTTTCACTTATTATAACTCCTACCCCGCTTAACACTTTTTCCCGTTCCTGATAACAGGGCGCTAAGGGAGTCGGCGCTCAACGGGGTTATATAGCAATGCTTAAAAGGAGCCCTAAGTTAAGTTAAGGTTCATTCGTGTTCGCCCCGATGCCATCCTTTCTAACTCTCATAAACCGGGGGCTAGAAACTCCGGCAGCTCAGGTACTCTAAATTGTATACAGTAATCCCTCACCTATCGCGGGGATTAAGTTCCAGAGCCTCTAGCGATAGGTGAAAATCTGCGAAGTAGAAGCCACATATATATATATTTTACAGAAAATTAACCGACAAAAACGTGGAACTTTGGGGCCCGAAGCATTCGCTTCTGTTTGCGACCTATCTTGATCCGGCTATTTGCAGCGGTAAACAGATTCGTTCGCGTGCAGTGAAGTGCGTGAGCTTTGTAACGGATACCGGGAATCATAAGTTGCGTGCTAAGGTGTAGAATGGCATGAATAGTAAAAGTCTAAATATATCAATTTTCGTTCCGTTAACGTGCAGTAGAGCTGCCGTGTGCAAGTTAAGTATTATTTAAGGAATTTAGCGTGTGAATATATTCTTGTTGTAAAGTATGCTAAATAACGGAACAGAAAATGCTCTATACCGTGAGAACCATGTTCGGGGTCAGATAGAAAGTGAATCTCATAGTAATTACAGAAGAACATACGTCATAGGTCAAAGTTCAATCTATTTGTGAGAATTGAGAAGTGATTTGAAGGTAATCCATCTTCGAATTCCATAAATCTAACCTGGATAACACTTGATTTCCAAATGTGGGGCTAATGGTGGGTTAATCCTTTGTGTGATCTGGAATTTGAATTTATAATAGTTGATGGGTCCTATCTGAACACATTCCCGTGATGTTTCACCCTCTGATAGACCCTGGGCCAACTCCCTAACTTATAGGTTATAATTACAAAGAGGGGGGACTATTTGGGTCATTTTGCGAGGTTCCATTACTGTAAATGTGGCCCCCTACCACTGACGGTGAAGGAATACGTGGAAACATAGCTATCGCTTTAGCATACTAGTACTGTATGGCACAACATTTATCATGAAATAAAATACATACAATATTACATTAAAATACATACAGTAAAATATTATATAAAATCCGCGATGTAGTGAATCCGCGATAAGTGAACCGCGATATAGCAAGCGATGACTGTATTTTTACTTTTCATGCTCGCGTGTAACGAGTATTGAACTGCATGTATCAACACACGCAAGTAATGTTTGTTTGAGCAAGGTTAGCATGCTGTAACCCATTATAGTAAAACTCTTATGTTCGATCACATATCATATTACAGAGATGTTTTAACAAAGTTACCACAGTTATGTGTGAAAGTCAATCTTGAATCACGGATCGCGTGCCGACAACTTAAAGGCGCTGACGCTTCTCACCAGCAACTTGCCAAACCAAATGTAATGCAGTTACCAAATAAGAAAAAATCCTTTCACTTTTTCTGCTACGATAAAACGATGAGCGGTGGACGTAATTGGTTCCACTTGACTGATCTTGTAGTGAAAATACCGCCATCTAATGGTAAATGATATTTTCAACAATCCGGTACAAAAACCCCAATATGACCCCAATATATCCTTTTAACCAACTTTTTCAGCTGGAAATGCACTGTAACTTCGCTGTGACACTAAAGTTAAACATGAAGGGTCCATGACATCGCGATAAAAGGCGTGGTATGGGTAAATTGCGGGATTTTTCAAACAATCTGAATCCCTAGTACCTAAAACCCATTTCCATCAATGGTTTAGTAACGACAATATACAGTATACACCATAATTCACAATATTATACATCGTAGAATCATCGTGAGCTGAGCATATGTATCTTTCTGCAATATCGTGAATGGACTCTGGTTTGGACTTGTATGAACACGGCGATATATGGAGCTACATCAAATTATCTTATTTATCATCATTTATCATCATTCAAGTAATAAGGGCACTGTTTGTCGCCAATTGTCGTGAATTCGAACGTCTTCGTTTATTTCTTTCCTGTAACTTCTTTTTCTTTTTTCTGATTCTCTTCATTTGAATTCGGATCCAGTCGTTGAGCACTATGATAGTAAAAGGTCATAGGTTAAAAAATTGGAGGTGTGACAGGGGCGTGTATTTTTAGGGGACCTCTGCCCCTGGACCCCGGCTACACCTTCTTTCGGTGGACTTGAATTGATCTTAACACATAGTATCTTACTTACAGTACCACATTTTAAATAAGTGTGACGTCCAAGTATTTTCCGAATATCAGAAGTCCGGTTAATCGAGTTCTATATAGTACTGTACAGTACTCACACGGGCATTTGTTCGCTGGTGTTTTGCATTTTTTTGTTTCTTTTAATTTCGAGCACTGCGTTCCGTTCTCTGTTGGTTCTTGCACAATAGTTCTTATTCGCTTCTTCCTCCCGTATTTGCAAGAACGAGAAGGTTTCCTGCGCGCGCACTTGCTCCATGACGACCATGGACTGACGACACAATCGACTAAAAATGCATAGAAACGCAGTAGGGTCTCGAATAAAGTTCGTTAATAAGAAAAGAAAATTGAAATAAAATTGTAATATTTTATGCTACTGCTCACTTATGTGATCGCAGGTCTTAGACCATTTGTTTGGGAACAGACCGATCGGGCATTCTCTTTCACATTTCGCCGCAATTAAGAATAAGGAATCCCGGCACGAGGTGCAGTAATTCCCGATAAAGCAACTGTTGCAGTTTTCAACTTCACATTCTGAACAATAAATAATATAAGTTCTCCTGATGATATTCCGGAGCTAGTGAGATGGTATTCTCTATGGTCACTGACTGGATGGTGATGGACCCAAGAAGTTACTATAACCTTGGTGGAGGTCACCATCATCGCTACAGTGGCCCCGGCGTTGCCGGTACCCTACTTAACAGCTGGGTCGACTGTGAGATGGTGAATGCGACTTGCTCAAAGACATGGAGATGGCTCTGGCCTGGTTAGAACCCGCAACCTCTTGATCGCGAGCCGAGCTTGTTTCAGCCGAGCCATCCTCTCACTAAGATGTGATTTCAATTACGCCCCCTATTGAAAATTTATTACCGCTAGGGTGTAGTAACATTGCATATGGGTCAAAGGAAACAAGATATTCTAAGAGTTGTGATGTCATTATGGCGCATGTAATATTATAATTATTACGTCATTTACTTTTACAAATGTTCACTCGTCTACTTCGCTGGCCGTAATATCCAATTGGACACGTGTGAACGCAGATTCCTATTTGCCGATTCCCGTAACGTGTGATGAAAAGGAACATACGAGATCGGCATTTCAGACAATCGTTTACCGCATTGCAGGTCGCGCATCCCCGCGAACAAATTTTAGAATCCCGATCTGTAATGGAAAAAATATCCAGATGACGCTTGACTGTGGCATGCGAGGAGAGTTCTCTTGCAGACACTTACTTTGATTCTTGCTTTCTCTCGCTATGAGTACAGAGTGGGAATAAATTGGGTGTTGCCAAGCAGAGTGCACCAATGATCTGGTAGAATTTTTTTCCGGAATTAAAATATAAATTAATAAGTTTCAAAATGTATATTTATCGCCCAGGGCTTATTTACGGGAAACTCGAGTACTGTGATACCTTCCATGCCTGCTATTCCGCTCTTTCGAAAGACATAAATCGAGGCAACATATCAACAGTAGAAAACGATTGAGTTTCATCATTGTCTTTTCTGCCAAACAACGGATAAGCTCATCTTCATCATACGTTGTATCACATGTGCCTCACTACCTCGCCTACTCCTTTCCCAAGTATACGGTCTGTATTCAGCTCTGGATTATATATATATATATATGACATGACTATTGTAGCTACAGGGCAATTTTCTTTGTTATTTAAATTCTGGTCAAGTTGATAAAGGACATCTCCATCTTGTTTTCATAAACTACGAATCTTAACCAGGGTAAAAATCACACTGGCTTTTGTTGACTCTGTATAGAATTCCCAGCACCGAATTTCAACACGTCCCTGTCAATACAATGTAAGTATATCAACGAAGTTAAGAACGGGTTAAACTAGGCTTTAAGTGGCGTATTACCTCAAACATCTTCAAACAGTCGTTTAAAGCTGTGGCTCACAACGTGAGGCGCATGGACCAACAAGGAGCGGGGACAATTGAATATATAGAGTGAACCAATTCACAGCCAACGCTTTACCGGAATAATTGGGGTGAGCGTGTCCGGTCTTGGCGAACTTCCGTAGCATATTAACCTAAAAAACCTAATACATGTATATATAGTTTATATTGCGTGTATAAAGTGTATCATTGATCCAAAGTATTATAAATTCATTGAATTCTACGAAAATACGTAAATGCAGTACAGTAGTTTTACAGGCACTTGTACACTAAGTTACATAAATATTGTACTGTACAGTACTAGCAAGTTGACATGGGAACTCATTTTGAAAAAGAAGAGGATACAGCACTTGGAAGGTGCAGTACAGTGGTTTTACAGACACTTGTACACTAAGGTACACAAATATTGTACTGTACAGTACTAGCAAATTGGCATTGGCCCTCATTTTGAAAAAGAAGAGGATATAACACTTGGAAGGTGCAGTACAGTGCTTTTACAGCCCAGAGAGCCCAGACAAGATCCGAACAAATAGCGATGAAAACAAGACACCACTCCTACTTGAAGTTGCTTCATTCAGATGTAAATATTGAAAGCGCAACTTTAGTAGATCTGAACAAATATCAATGACAACAATACACCACTCCTACATAAAGTCGCTTCATTCAGATGTTAATTTTAGAGGTTTCACTGCTGCTGAGTTTAATCCGCGTTACGTGATTCCTTCAAAAAGTTCGCCCCATCACTAAATCAACACACTTATCGTGTTACCGGTGTAAGTAGGTTTATGAGCTTAACAGAGAACATGTAGGATTCACCGCACATCTGGAATTCAGGTTTCTATTCAGGACACTTAATGTTATTTTTTTACTTTGTTTTATACCATATCGCTATATCGCGGTTCACTTATCGCGGATTCACTACATCGCGGATTTTATATAATATTGTATTGTATGTATTTTAATGTAATATTGTATGTATTTTATTTCATGATAAATGCCGTACCGTACAGTACTAGTATGTTCAAGCGCTAAAAGTTAAAAAAAATAATTAAATAACAGGTCAAGTGATTGTGGGTAAGGTTAATAAGAGTGTGTGAATGATTTATAATGGTTCAAAATACGTTTAAATATATTCAAATTGCTCAATAAATATGTGGTTTCTACTTTGCGGATTTGGAAGCTCTTGAACGCAATACCCGCGATAGGTGAGGAAATACTGTATATACAACCTCCACGACAGACGTATTTATTGTCGCGCAACCTCAAACTATACTATTCACTATGAAAATATGGAATAATATGCTTATACACAGGCTTTCAATCATAAAGGTCAGAGGTCAGAACTTTACGTATTTTTGAAGAAAATGAACTGAGAAAAGACCGATTGTTGAAACCACAATTTTCACCAAAAATAGAAGCTATTTGTTGCCATGATAACGTGATCATTATGTCTTGGGTCTACTTGACTCTTCATAATGGTTTATTGTATTTTTCACAATGCGAAAGAGAAAATATAGTTTTCCCGCCAAAACCACTTCAAATCGATTGATTATAAGTTTATTTTCAAAGGAGCAAATGCTTTAAATTCAGCGACCTATGTCTTGTTAGTCTGCACCATTGTTCTATTTGTGAATTTTTCGAGTGTAATTATTCAAATTAAAGTTCGCGCCAAAAGTGCTGTTCTCTAATCGACAAATGTAACTTTTGTAGTTTATCGTGACGTCACACTCTCTTGAGTTTCGAGGCGCGATCTCAAGTGCAGGTTATGACATCACAATAGAACGTCAATAGCGCGTGTCATGCTAACAACGAAACAACAATGATCATTGTGACATGACAATTCAAACGTGAATACATTATTCTTTGAAGATATGATAAGTGAGGAACTAAAAATTGGATATGTCAGGTTACCTGTTTGTATATTTATAGACAGGTTTATTTAGCGCGGTGTTGCTCCCAACGTCACACAAGGTGAAAATTCAATGGACAAATTCCTAGCACTTTCAAATCTTTCGATATCGCTGTAATACGACGTCACAAATACGGATGTATACATATAAAAGCTTTACCGTTATACACTAGTGCTGGTAAAGGCTTAGGTGGATTTTCTATGGGATATATCTTACGTGGGCAACGTTTAACCACTATTGCCGCCATTTTCGACTGGGTTCTTACATTACGTCCTTCAAAGGTTTACAGGGCTTACAGGGGTCGCACTGATAGTAGTATATATAACATATAGTTTACCTTGGGCAATATATATATATCAACAATATGAACTTGAAGGTTAAATATTTTAACATTACTTTATTGTACTGAACAGCCTACCTAGTCCTAGTCGGTTGTATATTAGAAATTTATTTAGGAATCAGGACTTATCTTATGGACAAGTCTTATCCCTCGCAGTGAAAGAAGTTGATATAAAAATCTTGACCCCTAGGTCATAGGTCGAGAAGTGTCACGGACTTATAGAAAGCTGTTTGCAATAATATATATTTCTTTCGCGGATAAGATCAAAAGATAAATTTGAGTGTCGATTTATTGTTATTGTTTACCAGTAACAAAACACGAAATATTGCACAATCAAAAAATGTCAAAGAAAATGTCAGAAAACTATTTTACAGACAGTCGCGTAGTTGAGTCTCTGTAAAAAGTTTAAAATGTTGCGAATATATATGTATATGTAAATGTGGGAACCTCTCAATTAACGACCACCTCTCGGTTTAACGACTGCTCACAATTGATGACCTGTATCACAAATGCAAAACTACGACAGTTCCTTATACCCAGGACCGTTATCGTCCCTTCACGATGAAAATTATTGTCGCTGGAACTGAACGTGGTCGTTAAATGAGGAGCTGGTTCACATACCAACTCACTTAACGACCAGGACCTTAGAACTAAACCTGGTCGTTAAATGAGGAATCAGTTTATCGGCGAATTACCTTCACGATAAAGGTCGTTGGAACGTAACCTGGTCGTTAAATGAGGATCCAGTTCATATATCAACTCACTTTACGACCAGAACCTTGAAACTAAACCTGGTCGTTAAATAAGGATTTACTGTACCGACCAACTCGGCTTGTAAATAATGGAACAGTCTGTATATTTGCGTTGAATAGATGCATGTCTACGCCACTGTATTAAATATAAAGGAATAACCAGTGCATTGACTTTATCGGTTAAATCACAGCTGCCATCATTATTTGGGAGATCTTCCAAAGATTAGGTGAAAGCAATTTCATTTGTGAATGCTGTATCAAAGTAATCTGAATTATCAATTTAAAAAAGGTTCAAATAATATATATATATAAGTGTGATAAACATACCACAGCAAAAATAAACACTGCATTGTAACACAGAGGAGGAATTGGGATCACAGAATAGTGAGCAACCTTCATCATGATTTTAGTGTATATCACATTGCGGGTTGTGACGCCATACAGACCTTATACCATGAATATATATCTTCTAAATATGTCTGGGGCCTCATAGGGGGCATACGAAATATTATTCCGGGTCTGAAGAAAATCAAAACATGATGCAAGATCGCATCCCGGATATCACCATTCAACACTGACATAAACACGTGTATATGCTGGAACTGCACTTCGGTTTCGACTCCATCGTTAGCGAGCTTTATGACCCTCGTCGAACGCGTATTGTTGCGTTGTGTTATAAATTGTTACGTCATTAAAACGATTAGTACTATTGTCTTCTATGACGTGTTTGTTTTTGTTTTTGTTCTTCCGTTTCTTCCCGCGATTTTTCCTTTTCCTTCTTCGTTCTAACCTCTGGATGAATTTATTTATTACTGAAATGAAAAAAGAAGGATTTAGTGCTTCAGAAGTGGCAGTATAAGTAAGCAGATATACATTAGCGTTTTCGGTAACTTTTTCACCTGAAAAATATTCCTCGTTATGCAGCATATACATAAAATTACAAAAATTTCCTAATATAATAAGCACCACAGCTATGATGACGTCAATATAGCTGAAAAAGCTTTATATCCATGTATAATACATAGAAGGTTTATAAGAACTGTACAAAAACTAGTAATTAAGACACCGCGAAGCCTGAATACGTGCAATATAGCAAAACGCTGCAAAAGCATCAACCACCAGGCGCTAAAATTATACATAAAGTATAGTATTCAGCGTATAGTCAAATGTTAGAACGCACACCCTACATTCGAAGTGTACTCACTCACATGGTAGAAGGATGGACTTTATATAACTCTAAATTACAATAAATTAGTTATAGAAGTGGAAGTTACGTGTTTATCTTAGAAAGAAAACTGGAAACAAGAGAAAGTTATTAAGAAGTCTGGTTGAAAAGGGAATTAAAGAATAGAAGAAAGCTGAAACTAAAAAGTTGATTTCGATTTGATCATTTTGAAAATAAATATTCTGTTAAGGAACAGCACGGGGTTCCGAACCTTTAACGAGCAATTTTGATTAAAATGTACTTAGATTCATTCAGTCTCAACCACTCTGCGCATTTCTGGATTGCTTTCCATTTTACCAAACAGATATAAATTAAATAATTGACTTTTAGATATATTTAAGTGAATGTATATTTGTGTGTGTGTCGGTTTTACGTTATATGGAACCAAACGGTTGGACCTATTTGAATCAAATTTGGTGTGACTCTTGCTTCGGCAAAAAACATTGTTCACTACATACGTTAAAACATAACTTATCTGTTCGTTTGCTACTTTGTAAAAATCACATTGATAGGGCAAGTTCCTTATCTAATCTAGCAAATCAGTTCTTGTACACTTGCATGTAAATAGTATTGGGGAAGTGTCCATCAAAACACACCTGCGCATGTATCTCTGGTCAGGTACCCCCAAGAAGAGAAAAGAATCAAAATAAAAGAAGAGAGAAAAGATAAGAGAGAAAAAGAAATAAGGAAAGAAAGAGAGAAGAGAGAGCTTACTGTCATCATTCCACTCACAATGACATTTGTTCGCTGGTGTTTTGCATTTCTTTGTTTCTTTTAATTTTGAGCATTGCGTTCCGTTCTCTGTAGGTTCTTGCACAATCGTCCTCGTTCGCTTCTTTCTTCCGTATTTGCAAGAACGAGGAGGTTTCCTGCGCGCGCAATCGCTCCATGACGACCAAGGACTGAGGACACAATCGACTGGAAATACATAGAAACGAAAATTGAAACATGCAAAGATTTCTATCAATTTAGGAGACCACTGAATATTTTTAAGCTGGTGACAGAGAATACATTTTATAGTACATACGTTCATTTTCACATTTTCCTGTGACGCCATTAGCTAGTAATGTACTCGGGCACTTGGTGTCGCATTTCGTGGCCGACACTAAATAGAACTCGTCCCGGCACAGAGTGCAGTAGTTGCTGGTGAAACATGTCCTACAATCTTCGACCTCACATTCTGTTGAAGCAACGAGGTATCAAAAATAACGATGAGGAACTGTTCTAAATTGTATTCGTTAAACAAAGAACAGGTCTGTTTAGTTCCTATCTGAAACTCACAAACCAAAACACTCAGAAAAGTAGAAATTCGAGTCCTCAGAAGTCATTTAAAAAAAAGGTCACATTTAGATTTATTGCACATAGGATCGGCTTTTCGTAACGTTCCCATCTCTCCCTCACGTGTCAGAGTATAGTGATGTAAACGGTATTACAAGACTTATAAAGAACTCACTTACTTATGCATTTATGTAACGGTCGTCCCCTTTGTCCGTAATATCCAGTTGGACATTCGTGTTTGCAAACTCCAAGTTGTCTTTTTTCGATCGTCATCAGATGCAGAAACATTCTCGATCTGCAACGTTCACAGCCGTTGATCGGATCGCATGAAACACATCCCCGACCGCATACTGACCTTTGACCTGGAATATGAACGTCATCATGATGAAATTCCCATTCATAAAATAAAAAATAATTACATGATAAAAATCTTCATGTGTAAATCCTTACTCCAGAATACAATATTAATGACGTAATAAATCTGGGTTCAAATGTCACTATAAATCAGTGACCCGTGTACGACCTACGAAGGTTCTTTTTAGCAAAGTAGCAGCTGAGTGTATACGTATACATATTATATTATACAGAATTATTTATTCATTTACAGAATTCAGCTGTTTAATATAATTTCTTAATAATTCTTAATTTCCAGTGAGAAACTTGAGACAGTTATATAAAACTGAAACTGCAACCAGACAAATAGGTTAGAATTAGGTTATGGATGAGGTTAGTGTTTAATGTTTACATGATTGTCAGCTGAGTGATTAGGTCCAGTTTTATGTTATATTATATTGTGCAGTGGCAGTAGTAGTATAGTATATGGTAATTTGGTATAGTAGTATATAGTAGTTTAATGTATATTTAGTGTATATAGTATTGTAGTGTAGAGTTTTCCTCTATTTACCATTGTATTACTGCAGTTGAACCTATATCACGTTGTTTTTTGACTTTTTATGCTATGGTTACCTCTACGTTATATATACAGTATATACACAGGATAGATAGATATACAGGATGTATTAAAAGTCGTTTTTCTTATCATATTCTCGTCCTATCTCAGTCAAAATTGACATGAAATCAAAAGCAGTCTTTGAGAATCCTCTCAGTATTTAATTTTGAATTTTGATGCCAATTTAGCTGTGATTGAACCAAAATATAAAAAAATGGTATTTCTATGTATATAGTAAGTATGGATAAACCTTCTCACTAGCTTATCTGTATTGTATATCGTGCTTAAGTGTATTAGAAGTACTTCTAACCGGTTTATGTAACTCTAAAGCAACCGTAGCGATATGAACAGTCGTGGCAGATATATATCTTACCAAGGCATTGCTCTCAAGGACATTTCAATGTCATGAAACATGAACTCAAGTAGTCTATCCCTATTTGTTATGAAAACAACATAGTGGATCATAATTGCTTGACATTTCGTTTGTTGCTTTAGCTATGATGTCATAAACCGCTTGTTGGTTCGTTTCGGCCATGTTGATGAGTTAGTGCTTTGTAGATGTAGATAATCGTGATCAAATAATGGTAAAATAGACGCTTCCACGGATCCGTAATTTAAATGACGCAAGGGTGGTGGTTTAAACGCCTTGTAATTATTACGTGATAATGCCAGTAATTACAAACAGCGTTGGATTTTGGTCTGCTTTCTGTATATCCTTGTTATAGCTGTATATCCTTGTTTGATTGTGTGCAGCTTTCCAAGTTTACCCGTTAGCATTTTGGAATTCAGGTGATCGTCTTCAAACGATTCCATTTACGTCATTTGTGTTTATTCGATCACAATTATAGGTCAAAGTTCATATACGTTACGAAAGTATTGTATACGATGAAAACAATGTGACTCAATTTCGCTACTAATTAAAATAATTCGTGCATGACTGACATCGTCCAATAGATGTAACGATGTGTTTTTCGGGGCGGGGTCAAACTATTGTGTACTGTACCACAGCTATACAAATACAGAACACGGGATAGGAATGTACGGATAAATAAATTGTGGTATATTTTTGAAATGTCAGCATTTGGTCAATGCCATGAAGCCTCGATTTAACGGACTAATAGGTCCGGTTATTGCGAAAGTCCGTTATTTGAGGCGGCCACAGTAATACCCCGCAATACGTCATTATTTGGTTCCAGGAGCAGCAATGTAAACTGACATCAGCCACTAATACTCTAATAACAATGATATCATTGACCACCAATATCACATCCGCCTAACAATAAGATTAATATCATTAATCTTTAATATACCATCCGCCAAGCAATAGTATTATTGACCGCCAGTATCACGCCCACCAAACTATTGAACTAATAACTAACCACTCATATCACATCCGCCAAATAAGAGGACTAATATCATTGACCGTTAGTATCACATCCGCCATAAAGACGAATAACATTGTGCTGCATAGCTTAGGAAGTGAAACGCTTTAGTATGCCTTTCATCGGCATGCGCTATTTGTTACGTCAATTCAAATAACAATTGTACAATTGTTTACGGAACAGTCGCAGACATTTGTAGTAAATACGAACGCAAACGAAACAATGTACGATGTGTACGGACGCGAACGAAACAATAGTCAGAAAAACTGCTGCATCCAAACCACTCACAGAAAAACAAATTTTGTTTTTCTCTAAACGACAGATGTAAGTACGAGTCTCATTGCTAGCATACCAAACATTCCACACTTTGAAATGTGAATGAAACAAAACTAACAAGGGTTGCTGCAGTCTAATTGCGGCAATCGGATATTTAGATCTGTGGTGGACGTGATAAATAACCAGGAAATGAAAATTTAGCTCGTGCTGGGGGTATTGTAACATCTAAAATATAAATAAGAATCTGTATGTCTGTTTTATCTCCTTGGTTTCTTGACCCAGTGAAATTTGCATAGGGTTCCTTTCCCAGCAACGTCGTGCCACGGTAAACTTCAAAATAGGGGTCCTCATCGCGGCCCCAGAACACTTTTTCGAATGATTTTGTCATTTTAAATCGGCAATATGCACGTACACAGAAAAGTCATGTTATATATTGAATTTTCCGCAAAGGCACTATTTTAAATGGATCTGATATAACACGACAAACAGGTTAGACCGCGACACACGTAATAGCATTTGTTACTCTTGTTACTATTCGACTATTGAGGTAAGTTATCGCGTTACATAGTTGCATAGAAAATATACAATTGCAGTTGGGTTTCGGCAATAAATTAGCTTCACATAATAAACTACTAAATTCAAGATGAAGTTTAATCAGTTATACAGACATAGTCGGACTGCGCTCGTAAAAATGCCGAGACAGAGGACGGAACTATAATCACTTATCATCTATCGAAGAGCATATGCAGTCACCAATAATATAATATATGAAGCCTCGTTAGTTGATCAAGTTAGAATCCGGGGAGTCAGTTACTCAGGGCTCATTGTTACATGTCAAAACTGATCCTTTTAATGAATATATGAATAAAATGGCACCTAAACGAAACTATCCATCTTGTAAACGAGCAGCAAGGCTTATAGTATTCATCATGGCGTGTTATGTGTATGATGGTGGTCCGCAACTCGAGCATTTGTTGCACGTTAGTTTAACGCGAAGAAAAAGGTTGAGAACTTGTTGTCTAATTCGATAGATCTACTACTGTGGTCTTAGATTATATCTCTAGCACAGAGGCAGTGACGTAGCTAGGGTCTGTGCTGTCCCCTGATCACGTTCATTCTGTTACGTAAGTAACAGCCCAATCATAATTGATAATCTGATATAGTCGTCCCTCGCTATATCGCGGTTCACTTTTCGCGGATTCACTTCATCGCGCATTTTATATAATATTGTATGGTATGTATTTTATTTCGAATACGGGGGAAACTACTGTACTATTTTAATAACGGACTGCAAGGTCACAAGAACGCTTAGCCTCGTGGGAACATCTCCAACTGCTAGATAAAAAGATATTCATAGAATTCTGTTATGCCTTCACAGAGTGAATTTAAATTCGAAAACAATTTTTTTCCATGTGTGAAGTTTGCCTTAGTTTCCCATTGTATGTAGGAAGAAATGTACAGTTTGGAGTGTTTAGCATGACTTTGTTTAATGTGTAATCATCACAATCATTTTACGCTTGGTAGAGTTGAAACTTTCAGAATGAAATAAGACCAGGTGTCATGATCGAGTGTTTTTCTTTGAATGCGTGAGAATATCTGTCGTGTGCGGTTAAGGAAAACATATTTTGCAAAAAAATGACCAGTATGTTCACACGTTTTGCCACTCCCCCTATTTTGCGATTGGCCCAATAAAGTTTGTCGATATGGTAACACATTTTTTCGCAAATATTATTTTCTAGCAGAGCGATTCCCGCGTAAGCTTTTCCCATCGAAAATCTCGCGCCCATAACTCCGAAAGTTCTTGACTAGGCGCTCTGAAAACTTGCACGGGGGTCGTTTTTAGGCAGGAATAGGATATATACTACTTTCTTTCAAATAGTGGCCCCAATCGCGGCCCCAGATCGGGGTTAGGTAGGCTAAGATCGGGGTTGGGTAGGCTATCCTATATTCAAGTGCGGCCTACAATACGGTATCCGTAATTATCTAACTAATTTGAAGAGGAAGAGCGGGAGTTCTGCATAATTGTAGCACAATTCTACATGTACATGTTATTAATTCAAGTTGGAGTGTTTCCATTATTATTATTAAAAACTCAATTTAATATATGTTCGAGTATCAAGTCGAATTTTCAGTAACCACTGACTTGACTCGAGTCACTCCAACAATTGGAATAAGAAACTCTAACTCACAACATCGAGTTGATTTGTAATCCCCTTTGAAACGTGTTTTATCAATATTGTAAAATACCTATTTAATCCAGATAAGACCTTAAATAAGATTAAGATCTCTTCAGTTCTCCCGGTTGTTTCGCTCAATCAGATATTTATTTGTAACGTGCTCCTGCTGAGAGGTCTCGTCCACTTCAAAGATGAGAAATTTGATATTCGACCACTTCAAAATATTTTCTAGTTGCTTACAAGAATGCTCTTTACACGCAAACAATGAACGCGTTGGTTTTTACAGGACTAGTCAAGATGTTAACATGAATAGAAATTTTAAAATAACTTTAAACGCAGTACAGTAATACCCCTCGTTTCGACCAACGTCAGATTTGATTTGCTACTTTTCTAGAATTATTTTTTCCGACCTTATGCCGCTCAGCAACGTCTCATGTGCATAATTCTAATACATATAGTACAGTACTATACAGCATACAATGAACTATTTACATGGTAGTTCCGCCGCCTGGCTGCAGGTTAGGTTTTTCTGATGAGAAATAATATTTACATTTCCTACAACAAATAGTAAATGGTAAACAGCGCACCCTATATACTATACAAGGAATATTAAACACCACCCTGGTTTGTATATACAGTACAGTCATACCTCACGTTACGACCGATGTCAGATACGACTTTACGCTACTTTTCTAGAATAAGTTTTGCACTGGCAAAAGCAAGCAAAACAAAGGCGAGCAAAGCTATTTGTATTTCGGCATGTACTTGCTTTGTCTTTCGCTGCTTTTTTAGTGAGTAATCCACTGACTGTGTATGTTTTAGCTATGGTACCTGATATGTATAGTGCTAGTGCAATGAAATATTCCTTAAATTATTCAATAACTAACTTTTGGCGCCAATTAATGACGTAGTATGAGGTATAGCTGAGCTGACAATTAATGACGTAGTGTGGGGTATCAGTGTTTGTAATGAGCGCGAGAGTTCAAATTGTTAGCAAGTTCCTTGCACGCTAACAACATGATCTAAGACCGTGCTAGGTTAAGCAGATTAGTTAAACATAGTTGACTAATCTAAATAAAGGTGTGTCAGCAACAGCGAAGGTGTTTCTCTTTCGATGTGAAATCTTGAACGCAATCGCCTATCCCTATTTTCCCACGCTGTGTTATCCCAAGAGCACCCCAAAAAAAAGATAACACATAAATAGGGATAAATTAATAATCTCTTAACTTCAAGTAGATGGAGTGTAAGGAGAACGCACCGTACTCACGCCCAGTAGACCCCTATTTTGTCACGATATCATCCCATAAAATGGTAAACTGATATCCTTGTTTGTTCTGGTGTCATGGGCCTTAAGTAAGATGGACACTGTCAATTGATTTTTGTATCTATGACATCCGGAAATAAGCTTTGAAAGAAGTATTTGATACTTTGCTTCACCGCTACCCGGTAAATAAGAATCAACAAATGAGGATATAGCGAAGAGTCCACTGCAGAAATATGTCGAAGGGTCAAATAAATCTACTTCAATAGTAAACCCTAATTACGTTGTCATAAACCGAATATATATAGTTTATATTGTGTGTCATAAAGTGTATCAGGATTTTTTTTTTATGAATGATGTCCTTAGTCGGGGGGCCCTTCTGGCATGGAGGCCCGGGTCAATATTTACTGAATGTCGGACCACCTAATCCGTAGAGGACAATTCAAGGTCAACAGTAGCAACGCACCTGTTGTTACGTCATAATAAGACAATGGTTTCATTTTACAAAACGAAATGTTTCTGTCAACAGAGCTGTCAACGCCAAATATAAAAGCACACAACCGTGAACTTAACCCTTTCTTACGTTACAATGGCACGAACGATTTATGACTTTGACACAACAGACACGCACAATAGCTGGATTATGACGGTTATATGATAAATCGATCTTGTTTTGAGAAGATTAATATTCAACTTTCTTAATATATTTGGTCCGCTCACAATCACAATCACAAACTTTAATCAATGTTACACTTAATGCTAGGATCATATATCCAGCAATGTCTCCGCCTCACGCTTGTAAGCAAAATCGTAATTAAATTTGAATGCAAATAATTGATAAGGCCAAATAAATTAAGGGCCCCTTGCTTACTGGGGCCCCTCGGGTAATTTCTTGTATCAGAATAGCAGATCCAATTACAATAGTCAATAGTGCCTTGGTGGAAAATTCAAGTACGATATGTAAGTTTCAAACGCGCGCCAATCGACTCCAGAGTTCGAACAGCTTTGCGAAACGAATTAATTCACTTTCCATTATTTCTAACGGGAAAATTTGATTCATACCTCGAATAATTCCGAGTTCGAACGGCCTCGTGGAACAGATTAAGTTTAGAGTACCACTGTATATGTATATATAGAGATTTATATTTATTCGTGATGTAATAATATGAAGTAGATAAGATATAATTGTTGAAAACAATTAAAGCATCTGTACTAGCTCAACGAATCCCGTATAAATTCCTACCCGCCATATCGCATCTACTAATTTGATTATATTTGACAAATTCACTCTATTTGTAGAGAAAGATATCAGAGACTGTTTTGTTATCGGTCAAGTATTTTCTAATATTTCCCACACATAAAATCGACTCTTTTCTCAGCTAAAAACACGTCACAATATCGTTCATCAATCCAGTTTAGTTAATGTTAGTTAAATAGCAAATGTGAAACATTTCTTACCTTTTCTCGGGTTCCGACTTTTAGCATTTCCACCGAATATGCAGAACAGGAGTAAAATCATAATTAATATAAAAGTTATACGAAGAGTCGAACACAAACAGCTGGAGATCGTAGAGGATGATTTGGATCCTGTATGCAACATCCCATTGATTCCTCAGCAAAACATTTGAATAGTAATTAATGATTGCAGATGACAAACAATAAATCCATTGAATAAGTTAAGAAAATCTGAAATAGAAAAAATAAACTTATAACTTGCATCAGTGCTTCTTAAACCTTTTTCCAAGCGCCCCCTTTTCTGATATTTGCTCGCGCTAGCAGCCCATGCTATACTGATCTTGGTGAGATTTTGCTAAGTTGAAAATATGAGTTTTAATATTTGACAAACAGAACCTCCAGTCTCCCCTATCACATATATCTCTAATCTAATTCGCGTGTTGGTTAGCAGGATCGCTACGCTGAATCATTTCTCGGCCAAGTATAGAGATTGATAAGCCAATGGCAGTAATTTTAAATTCTTGCAAAATATGAGAATATGTATGTAAATGTAAACACACAGCGGCATGGATGCGTATGGATAGAGAATGCAGCGAGTACTATACTGCTGCACATGCATATATTTTCAATAATCTAAGAAATATCTAGCTACCATGCTATTTCTGCAATGAGCTGCTATGTTACCTCCTAATAAAAATGTAGAGAATTCGTCCAGATACCGTCTCATTAATTTGATTTCTAAATCATCAGCTAACGATAACTGCTTAAATCATTGAATACGACTTTGATATCTCTGTCAAGTGTAATTGTAAGGGGTTTGAAAATC
>QXVX01003714.1:0-18992 GCA_013436065.1 Halocynthia aurantium
AGTGAAAAACTAAATTTTACCGGAATCTCTCTGGCGAATGATGATCTTGGGTGAATTGGACGTGGTATGAACGCTGTAGCCGTTTCATACACCACGTTTGTGCGAAGCCGATGAAAAATAACTGGTCGTTCGTTAGTTCTAATCCTGGTAGCTTCAATGTCGACTTTTGTCTGTTTTCCGGATATAAAGACCATCGCTTGAAAGCCTTTAAAACGAAAAATCAAATTTGCTATAGCATGCATGTCTTATATAACTTCTTGCTTTTGGAAAACACGTTGTCCATTTGGTTAGATAACCTTTATTCCATTAATTTTATTCACACCTTGTATGCTAGTTTTAGTCCAGCAATATCAGCAATATTTTCTTCCATTGTTTTAGCACTGTTCACCTATGAAAATCGTTAAAGTAGTTAAATGAACGAAAGAAATAATCGTAGTGTATCTCACTACCGCCTTTATTTCGGAAAACCGAGGGTAGGTAGCAGCAGTAGTACTCTATTTTTACTTGTTCTCATAAGAGGTTTCGGCCATGGATACAATGTCAGATTTAAATCTAAACAGTTGGAATGGAATAAAACAAGATTCCTTTTCAGGTATTATCAGTATCCCTGAAGAGGTTCTTGAAAATTTATACGGTCACTTTTGTTCACTTGAAATTACCGTTACTTTGGAATCCGGAATTTCACACGCTAGCCAGTAATAGCCAATATCTAGTAATATAAGTGTGTTAAGACGCTCAAAACACAATATTCTTTGCTTTGAAATTCGACAGCTGTGATGGATATTGTTATTATTTCTGTGCTTACTTTATTCGTCGTTAGAAAAGAATTAAGTAGAATGGAAGCACCCGACAAAGCTCTAAATAAGCTACTTTTAGAGTAGAGTTTTTGATAGTTTTCAAGTGTTTACTGTTGTGGTGAATTGTTACAGTAAACACACGAAGGCGAAATAGTTTTTGGACGGTAGGTCCCTAAGTGCTTTGCTGAGCATTTACAAGAAATTCAATAGTGTTATTTGTTGAAGTATGAAGGGTCCGTGAAGCATCCGAATAGCCGTGCCAACTTCAACAGTGGTCTGCATGCCATATACTAATTCTGCCTTGTGTTTTAATGTGATGTGCTAACTACTGAATAGAAAAATATTTTCCATCGATCTTTTATCCGTTTTCTTTCGGATCCCGAATTTTTACTCACTTGTCTCCACCACACTTACGTATAGGTTTCCAAGGTGATATGACATGTAGGTCTTCAATATGCAATCGCTCTTATTTCTGAAGGATGCTGACGAAGTGTTTGTCCACCAGGGAATGTTGTTGCCAAACTTATTAAACTGCTCACCTGCGTGTATGTATGGATCATACACTATAACAATATTCGTTATAACACTTGCGACAAAAAATTATCGCCACAAGATGTCGAGCTGCAATTGCCTAGACCTACAATCCAAAGCTGGAATAAAGTTTGCTTTCAAGTACACTAATATCCCGCTCAAACCTGCTTCGCTTTGCGCTGTTACGTTATAGCGATCTTTGGCAACTCGTGACATATAAATTATCTTATCTCGTGAACAGTAATGTTATGAAGACCCCGTTTAGCGCTGATTTATTCAGTGCTTCGTTTTGAGAAACGCATTATGAACGTTAAGCGGGGGAATTTTGTATAAATTACTATATATGCAACGTTGCCGAAAGGTTATTCTATAAGTGGCGTTTCTAAATAACTCCTTGATTGTTGGTCCAGCCATTTGCAGCTGCGAATGAGAAAGAATTCTAATAATTATACAAACCAATGTTGTCATATCCATGCGTTAATTCGTGCCCAATAATCGATCCTATAGCGCCGTAGTTGATGGACCTTTTAGAAAAATGACAATATATACTATTATAACTAATCCATTTTCATGCGATATCTTATTTACGGAACCTAACTTACATGGGAAAGATTGGATTATACAGCGGTGACTGCAGCAGTCCAGCCGGGAATAAAACTTGATTTTTTTTCGGATTGTAATAGGCATTCATCGTTTGCGTCCAAAGGTCCCAACTAAAAAGAGACAAATCATTACTAACAGTTGTACAGTTGTATGTTTCAGTAATGAATGCTACAAATAGATCTACTCGTTCTGATCTGTATTTCGAAATATGTTCTCCACTTTCTGAGTGATTTTATACTGCAGACTGTTGAGAATGTTTTTGAGATAAGACCGGTCACCGACTTGAAACTGTAATAAGTGTAAGAATGGATTTAATCGTAGTTTAAACACCCTCTGGCTAAAGCAATATGAAAATAGCAAGTAAAACAAGTGATAAAATTGTGTTACCTTGTAAAGGTCGTCAAGTAGCTTTGGATTACTGAATAGTTCCTCTTCGTAGCCGACTTTCGCGGTCATTGCTCTCAGCTATAGCAAAGAACATATTTATTTACTTGTATATGGTCATGACAACCGCAAATATGTCATGGGCCGTGCTTCAGATAGCATATTGACGCGCCTCCTTACTAGTGATATTACAGGAGATTTCATGATTAAACTAACAGTATAATTCGTGCCCCGGGTTTGGGCACGTGAGTATGGGGTTGAATGTAGCGTACCCTTCTCTCCGATAATATATTATTTAGAACGAACTGTTGTTATCTGTTGATAGACGTTTTCATCGGGGTTTCCTTCTTTCAAAATTGTGGTTAATTATCTGGGCAACGCTTGGTGTTTTCTATAGCCAGAAATATGTATACATTCGTTACCTTATCTCTAGCCCGCTGTCTTGTTATTTCATCCATCCATTCGACAGAGTGTAGATTTTCACGGAATGAGTTTTTAATATTTCTGACCATTTCTTCAACCTGTAAATTCGATGTTTTATATATCGTATCTGATGGTTTGTTGAATGAAGTTACTGTTCCAATCACTGAGTAGTATAAAAAGCTCTTTTTCATACTACTTCACAGTATCTAATTTACCTGTCGTTTGTTTGCGGCAGTAAACGCTTCCCTGGCAAACATGACTCCAGCAGCAACTCGAAAATGTTTCGTAACTTGAAGTAAACATTCTTTCCATCTTGGACTTTCGGGCTTATAAATGCAATGAACAGGTCTTATTACAGTTTAATATTTTTTATTCTCGTGGATGATTAATAGCTTATTGGTTATAGTTTAATAGGTAATTCTTCGAGTTAGTACTTTAACATTGGTCAGATTAAGACACTGTAATGTTCTAAGGCAGGGGTATCCAATCAAAAGCTTGTAGTACGAAAACTCACTCGAGATCCATATAGAGCTTTTGAAAATTCCCTCATGGCGTCACGAAACGGCACCGACATATAGTTAGCCTTCGTTACGACTGCTCGCCACAACATGTAGTTTAGTATAGTACTGGATGAAAAAATATATATTTAATTTATAATTCGTTCATTTCATGCTGCAAGTAATATAAACCGGAAACAAGAAAGGTTACTGAAAGTTAAAAAAATTGAATAATATTATTTTCGACATGACTACCTTCTATACTATAAATTTGTATTTTTACCTGCGATCTGTTTTAAAAAGAAGACGTGAAAGATTCCCTAAAAGATGTTTTGCTTTTACCATAACCTTCGTGTCGTAACTCAGAGAAGTTTTTTGAACGATTTGTTGCAAGAGGCGATACCATTCAATCTAAACATGTTTGCAGAAAGTAAATCAGGTGAAATAGAAGAAAGTTACTTGACTCGACTCGAGTGGTCTTCGATTATGTTCGCTTGCCCGTTTAGTAGTGCAATTGCCATTTTAAACTGTGTTGTCTGCTTCCAGTTGTTTTGAATGAAAGCATTCCTTATTCAACCTCAGAAATGTTTTTTTCGTCCGATACGAAAACACAACAGTTGGGCGAACGAATCCAGATAATTAAGGCAAATCGAATTAAACCGTCGCACACTTACTGCGCATTACATCGACTCATCTCTTACTGATCGATACTAATACAAGCTAACTGGATTTCGACTATCAATTTCTTAATCCAGGTTTGCCGACGTTAATTAGTCGCGTTATTGTTCAAGAAACGTCTCGTTAGTTCGCATTAGAATTCGTTTTCTTCCGCACAGAGCTGTTTGATCATCATTTGCCCCACATCCGAGCAACAATAATATAAAATGTGACAGATAATTGCACGATGAATTTATTCTTACTCGTGTAGAATTGTAGTTAAATCTCATTCAGCCATATGGATCCCTGATAAATTTGACGATTGGGGCATGTATACCAACTGCCCCATCCTAGTAATGCCATTTTTTTGTATATACAATAACTTAGACAGGTTTATTGATCAGCTTATTCGTATAGATGGCGTTCCTTAGCGTGGATTCCCTTTTTAAGCAAGTCTATAGTCGATATGTATGTATACACTGTATTAATATATTTGATCAAATCCATTACATCAGCCTGAAAGTCACATGCTTTCCCACGTCATTTCTAGTTATTCTCGTCTTGAAAATTTGTAAATTTGTGCGTAAGCATACTAAACAATAAAGATTTCGCTTCATAGCAATTTCAGATTTGCTACGTGAAGAATGTCAGATGTTGCGTCGACGGTCGATATTTGTGAAGGAAAACTATTGTATGATAAATTTCCTAATGTTGGTCTGTGAATTAGCGATCCTTCCGTGCGGTAAAGATTCGTTGATTGGCATTAATATTAATGACGCATGACGGTTTTTCCATAGCTGAGATAAATTTCTTTTCGGAGTAATTCCTCAAATCGATAAGTTTCGAAAAACATCCCGCGATATCGCCATTGAGTACAAATATTATTATAAAGAAGGGTCTTTCAAAAAATAAATTGATGAATAAATAGTATGTTACGTACTGGTTTTCCGTGTTTAGTCAAACGCCGTTGGATTTATTTTTTGTCCATTTAGTCAAGAGATTTATTTGCTTGAAAATTTTTAGTTGAAATTTATTTCTATAACTTCATTATTCATGATCATTCTACACAAATTTATTTATTCATTATTATTAGAAATAGTACGTATGATATTCCGTGTATTGAGTATTAATCTTTATTACTCATCTAACCACTAATAAGTTCGAGGTCATGTTCATATTTTCAAAGAAAATTGTCATTGAATTAGCATTGATGTTCTTAATTGAAACGCAAGAAAGCCAGTACAGTGTAACAGGTAACCAAATATAAAGTTGTCCATATAAAATAGTTTTTGGTCTATTTTTTACCCCCATTTGATACTTTTAATCGAATGTCAATATAAAATTGGTCTGTATGTATGAGTAATACAAGAATAAATAAGCTAATTTTAAATTGTCATTTAGTTACAACATATATGGGTAGTTAGTGTGTTACATAATATTTAATACTGTACCTGTGGGCATAATTCGCCTAGTTCTCGAATAGTAACCAAGGAGTCTTCGTCTCCGTCCCTATNATAGTATGTTACGTACTGGTTTTCCGTGTTTAGTCAAACGCCGTTGGATTTATTTTTTGTCCATTTAGTCAAGAGATTTATTTGCTTGAAAATTTTTAGTTGAAATTTATTTCTATAACTTCATTATTCATGATCATTCTACACAAATTTATTTATTCATTATTATTAGAAATAGTACGTATGATTCACATAATTTTCCCAATCATTTGGATGCACCAATTAAATAGTAGACAATAAAATAGTTTTTGGTCTATTTTTTACCCCGATTTGATACTTTTAATCGAATGTCAATATAAAATTGGTCAGTATGTATGAGTAATACTAGAATAAATAAGCTAATTTTAAATTGTCATTTAGTTACAACATATATGGGTAGTTAGTGTGTTACATAATATTTAATACTGTACCTGTGGGCATAATTCGCCTAGTTCTCGAATAGTAACCAAGGAGTCTTCGTCTCCGTCCCTATTCAAAAGTTTTGTTGATCTCGCTGCTTTGATCTGTAATGCAATGCTGTTATACAACTAGGCCTATTTGATCATCTTATGCCATACTTCTTGAAGGAAGCTTTCTGTAGAAGATTATCATAGATTTATTAATTAACCTTTGCCAACTCCTTCTCGAAGGCATAAATATCTTCCACGATTTTCGTTACATTGTTGAGATTGAGCAGATTCAGGATAGTTGAAATAAGCTGCTTGTAAGCTTTAACGATACGCTGCAATTTATACCAATACATTAAGAATCCAAAGTATTGTATTTTCGTCGTTACAGTTACCATATAACTGTATATATAAATTGTTCGACCTTTTCAGACGAATTTAGAATGACAGAAAAGACTTGAAAATCTCAAGAAATAGATTTCACAGAGCTTTAAGAGATTTATATTAACAGTACCTGTACTTGGGTACAGATCAGGGACATGGGCATTGAGATTTCGAATTAGTAAGCTGTGATTCCACGATATTTGGATTCGTATATTACTGTACGAGACTAGTCTTCCCACCCTAGATTAGTTACTTCTAGATTTACTCTACTGTTCTAGTGGTGAAAATACAAATTACTTACTACTTGCTGCGAATCGAACAAGTAAAATCCTTCGTCTGGTAATGTAATACCGTCTTGGTCGATCTGTAAGAGTACAAGATAAATAAGTGAATAAAACGAAATTTTTTCTCGCTGTTATATTCTGTATATTTGGAACTGTTCTATATTTACCCGTAATATGCTTTTGTCATTGTCTTCCGAATGGACGCTCATTGAAAAGAAGACACTGATACTCTGCTGTCCTTGTATAATATAGAGCAAGTCGTTCAAGTCGGGTTTAGTATTATTCCATATGCTTTCCGTTTGCCAGCCACCCATATCGTTTACCATATCCAGCATGGGCCTGGATCCCAGTTTGTTGATGTATCGTACATCCATGCATGATCGGAAGAAGGCTTTCGTCTGTGAACGTATATACATAGCTGTCAGATTGGAGACGTTTGAAACTTTGAGGATTGTTTCACTAGGCGCGTTATTCTGGTATACGCGTTAATCATACCGTTAGAATGATATATATAGTAGTGGTATTTCATGAATCCCGTCATCTGCGACGCAGGTAAACAAAATCATGTGATGGATTACAATGTTAAGTGTGAAAATATCCAAACAGTTTTATTGGTGATATTTTTTTATATATTGGTTTAGGATATGATAAGCACATTATTGGTAAAGTCTCTGTGCGCATTTTCCATCACTAATTCGTACGTAAAGATTTAAATCAAACAGACATATTACTCGTGTGTAAGAGGACCCCTCCTTCTACCATGTGTTCGACAGTGCTAAATTTCCGCATCAGAAAAAAAAATCCAACAAATTTGATGAATCAGACGCGATGAATCGAAGCAGCAAAATTAGTTCGTAATTTTCCGCTCAGTCGACCGGAATTCATGCTTTAACATCATTTCGCATCATAATATGAGTTGAATTTTTAATTACCAGACCACGCGCGCTGTCTGTGTGATTAAATGCAGGAAACTGAATAATAATATGAATAACATACACGCTTTGATAAAGATGTATACATATTTTTATATATATTAATACAGAGGTGTGGATGTAATTTTTAAAAAAGTAACGGCACATCTGTCGTACACAGGGGAGCTCACTACAGTGACCAAATTTTAAAAACAGGTGCCTCGCAATACGTCATAAATTTGTTATAAAGGCCAGTATGCTGATTTTTAACGTAAGCCGGAGCAAGACAAACGCCCAACAATTCGCGACGAACACGAAACTATTAGCATGAAAACACGCGTAAAAATGTAACTCTCGTTACGTTATTAAAGAATTAAAAAAATAGTTTTGTTATAACGCTTGGAAGCACTAGCAATATCCTTCTTAGTTCCCAACAGTCACAGACAAGGAATTGCTCAGCAGCGAAAGACTGAGCAAGCACATGTAGAAATACATATGACGTTGCCATCTTTGACTCCTAAAATAGTACAAATGCTACACCGATTTTCTCCAAAATGTTTGGATAATCGATGTTCCAATTTTTAGCCCTTATCCTATGACGTATGACCCACTTAGCATTCAGAATTATTTTCATGTCAATATATATCATTCTAGAATCACTTCTTTGTATCATAATGGAAATAGAAATAACAATATTCTGAGGTTTGTGTGTTAGGTGTTTGTTCCGCTCTTGTGCAACGGTAGAAGGGATACTGTGTAGCCATAAACATTTACAAAGCAAATAAAACAATAACATCAAATGTTCGACCGCGAACTCGGAAAGTTAGTCCCCAAAGGAGAGCAAAAACGGAATAACCACTTTTTGATCCATCCAAATCACGTGGAATGACATAATTTTATCGCATATGACAAGACCATGCGTCGCTCCTTTTATGACAATAAAGGAAGCTCTCATATTAGTGATGAATTATTAATACGATGTGAACTGCAACTGAACGACCAAGGTCGGAATATATCGGGTAACGTTCATCAGAAAAATCAAGACGTTAACTCCTCGATACCATCGATCAGTAAACAGTGTATAAAGTCTCGTAAATCAGTAATTCAGCAAGATATATGTCAATTACAACCGATTTGTTACCTTGATTTCAGCTAGAGTAATATTCCCTGGCGTGTTGCGACCTCTGATGTCTCGGCTCAAGTCATTCGGATTTATGGGGCGAATGAGAGCCTCGTAAAGCAAACGATCGTTAGCATCCGTAATCTGAGAAACGACACCGTAATTGCCTCGATCCGCCGGCATGTAGTTATTAGCAATCCATCCGCCACAAGCGTAGTCGTAAAAGTCTGAAACATTAAATATATATATGTTGACAGTGGGACCTAGGACTTTTTCTGTCTCATTTTCCGTCATTTTTGGTTTTCGTTATGTATTTGACGAAATAAATGGCTGTAGTTTTCGCTCGGAATTGATGAGGTTTTCACTTTTACTGAAGTTGTAGTGGATGAATTGTGTTAATATTTCATATTACTAAGTATACTGGGCCAAAGTTTGTATAAATACGTTACATTGGAAGCGTTCTTCCGTTACGTATAAATACATAGTTTTCCACCTCAAGCAATAGACCAACATAAATTGTTGTCAATGACACTACACACTGTAATTTTTTCCTTACCTTCGCATGGATCTACAGATTTATTCATTTTCTTTATAACGATGGCTGCAGACTGTACGCATTCTTGTGTAAGGCAGTATTCGTTACCATAGGGTTGACGTGGTAAGATCGGCATGGTCGTAACTAGTTTAGATAACTTAGGTGATGAAGTTTGTTTCCGAGTATATCTCGGTGTCACAACGCTGCTACCCGAGTTTCCATCCTTGCTGGAATTCTCGAAACTCACATCGTTCTGTCCATAGCCGTTTGCAAAATAGATGAGAAATGTGACGGCAATCAACAGCATTATAAATAACATAGCGACCAAACACCATAATGATTTTTTGTCAATAGTGCGTTTTTTATCCTTGGTTAACTCGCAGTCATTAGAATTGTTTTGGTAAAAAGACGTGGAATTCTCTTTGTTCGCTGTCAAATTAGAATGATTTGAATCGGTGCGAGCGATAATGACCGCCTTCCCAGTTGCTCCCATATTGTTGATCCCCTCTGAAGATGGGGCGGCAAAAGTGACATGCTGTGGTTGTTGTTTTCCGAATTGCGTTGGGCTTTCTTTCGTGACAAGGGCACATGATGTCACAATGTTGCTATTTTTGTAATTCTCATATTCTTCTGTTTCGGTCGTACGTGCTGGCATAGCTGTGTTACTGGAAGATCTAAGTGTTGACTGATGATAAGGGAGAGTGTTAGAAAATGCTGACTGATAACAGACAGGATCTTCCTGGTTTGGCGTTGGCTGGGATCGACGCAAAGTCGAGCTACTCCCAGCCATCGTGTATTCGTAAGTCACTCTCATTCCCATATTGCCACTCGAATGTTGGCGCCTGAAGGAAGGACTACTACTACCTACACCAGCTGTCGATGATATCGGTGGTGGAGGTAGATCTTGGAGCGCTTTGGAGGTTCTTGAAGGCGGGGTAGTTGTAGCGATCATATGAGATATGGATGGTGGGGCATACAGCGAAGTTTTACTGATGTTGCGTTTCAAATGTCCGGTAGTGGACATGGTTGTTTTGGAAATTGTATTTTCGCACGTTGATGGATAGTTAGTTAGTGGGTTCATAGCTCGCGGAATAATGGGGGGCGGAAGGTCTTGTTCTGCGGGATCTGAATAGTCACGAGCATCGATACGGATCACGCTAGATTTTCTAGGGTTTTGTCGAAATGTGCTGCAAGATTGTTTTGGAAGAGTGTTGCCGCTGGTACAGATTTCGTTGTTATTGGTCATTCCACTTTCCCTCACTACCGTAGTTCTAGCGGGGCTCCTAAAGGTAGTTTGTATCGGATAAGACTGTTCATAATTCACATTGGTCATTGCAATGCGTTTTGGAGGTTGGGTATCACGAACCAAATTAGATCTTTCTACGAAGGTAGTGAACTCTTGCGAATGTTCATCCGATACCGGGAAATGATCGACATTGTTGCTGTTACCGAAAGTTCGTAATTTCGGTGCCGAACACGTCATGTTGGTGAAGGCGTTCGGATAGTCGGTGCTTGTCCGAAAATTCTTTACTGTGCAATACAGCCAATGTAGTGCTTCGTACTTAACTTACTCTTAGTATGATAAATTAAGTTGCGATCGATAATCATTAACTGATACTTTGAAAATCCAAAGAACAATCCGTTTCTATTTTTACCTGTTCATTTCTAGTATACATCATTCTATTGGTAGCATACTAAAATGTTCACTACTTAACTTAAAAATCTATGTAATTAAAATAGCAATGTGGACTGTGTGACTTGCTGTATTCACTAACTACAAACAGGTAGCGGATCTTTCATCCGACAAGTTTGGGACCGGAGATGACTGATTTTCTCACTAAGGCTGAATATATACTTTAAATATAAAATTAACATTGGAAGGTGGAGAACGAAACTGTATTGAACAGATACAAACTAATAAACTTATAATTTGATCTATTTGATTGATCCCTGTTACTTCATCCTTCTTAACATATAGAATGCCACAATAAATATTTAAGACGAGTACGCAACGGAATTCAAAACAAAGCGGCCGCTCAACGAACTATAGCTGTAATGCAGCCCGCCAAATTCAAAACTAACCAGTCCTATAAAAAGTAGGTTTTCTGGAGGATTGATAAATCGTTCGCTACCTGTAGTTGAAATGGAAGGTAGGATGAATAATCACTGAAATAATCTCGGTAAAATAATTACAGTGAACTACCCTGAGAGCTTCAGCTTCTCTAAATTTTACGTAAACCTGGGCCTGTCCACACTTTATTATAGTAGGATAGATATTTTTTATGCGGGTCTGTCCTTAAATACCTTTCTCTTTCTGCGAAAACTACAAGCTAATGATGTCCATGACACTACGCCATCCATAGGAATATTGTTATTTGTTTCATCTGAACAAAAGAACCGCCGTAGTTTCAGTGGCAGCTTCCGGCTTCGCACCTTCGTTGCTGCGCATATGCTTCATTGCGTCTCTTCTCCCAAGAGTACGCCCAAAGATACCGCTAACGCAAGTCGACAGCAAGAACCGTTTTTTCTATTGGCTCCGTGAAAGGCTAATTAGGGCGCGACTGATGAGACTAGTCAGCAGTCTTGATAAGTTTTTCAGGCCATTTTTCAAAGGAAAAATCCCACAGGGGAACCAGTAGTTAATTGAAATCGAAAGAATACAAAATCACCGTGACAATTAACTAGGAATTTGTCGAGTAACTAATTAGGCGTTTGCTGTAATCGATATCTTCCATGTGGTTCGATCAGCTCAAGTTAACCTCGAATGTTGAATTAGCATTCTCAATGTCGTATGGAGTGCAGTGTCTGTATAAACTTGCACCTTGCGCGAACCAGTGTTATCCGACAATCGTCGTCGATAGAACTAGTGATAAAGAAGTAAGATCATTTACCCGTGTCCACGATATCTATTTTTAAATGACTGTTAATAGTAAACCATACACGAAAGACAAGTGTTCACTGAAAGGCGGTATTTAATGATAACTCAGTCAGATAAGCTCGTTAGAATTGAATAATTTATACAGCAATAATCATCCCAGCCAATTGAGATCTGCTAAAAAATGAAGCTAACTATTTCTTGCCCCTAGATTAGTAGATTCCTAGTACATACCAACATTACTTAAATACAGAAGTAGCAACGATCTGCAAATTTGCCTTGGCTTGTTTCAGTGTCTCGTAATACATACCTCGTAGCCCGCGCTCACCACTAACTATATTCTCCTGTCATCTATAAAATGTTCCAGAAAATCAATCGATAGCGTAGTACAGTAGTCCTGCCAGAAATTCGTTTTTTTTGTTCTTTATATATTCATCCTGCTTTTTTCGCTAAACGTCTCTGGACGGTAAATTCTGAAAATGAACAGGCTAGAGTACCGCACGGGACTTTAGTTCTTGTTAATTGAACACCAAATTTTATCTATATTAATATCTCTTCGGAATATTTTCTTCATATAAATTTATGAGAACTAATAATAATGAACTGTTAATCGTTGCTGTTCGATATATTCTCCTTATCGAATAATATCCATAATAATAGTTATTATCAATATTATCATTTATTTATCCATGCGTCCAATCCATGAACAATAGTTCCCACTGATATAATCTTATTCAATACAGTAATTATACTTGAACGAATTAAAACGTTCTACTGAATGTACTATATATATACTGAATTCAATGAACCTAAATTGCCTGATTACATCACACGACTCTTAACAAGGACGCCCATGCAGATAACTAAAACTGTAGCTAGCTTCAAATTCGGGCTGTTTTTACACAGTGCAGTATAATTGCTTTATAAGTGGATCACTGGCAGAATTCGATGATAATCGAGTTAGCGATCCGCTGCCATTAAGTGGGATACGATGTTCCAGTTCTGGAGAAATTTCCTATACAAATTTAAAACCACACTTTCAGAAATCGATCGAAACATACTCGAACTAAGTTTAAAATTTATTCAAGATTTTATTTACATAAGACTAATAAGTTGCACGAAAAGTCCCACGTTACCTAGCCCGAGTTTGTCTACGAATACAAATTTTGCTAAGTTGCCGAGTAGCTTTAAGAGGATTGTTTACGGCTGCTGTTTGCCGTTCATGCATAAATTCTAAATCTGTAATGAGTTGGTAAATTGATTGTGACTTATCCATTAAAATTTCATGCATATTGATGTTTTAAAGAAAGGTATTGCACACATATGTCTGTTCCATTGTTACTACAAATACTCTTGGTTGATCTGCTGCAAAGCGACTTATTATACCCTGTGATTATCATGAGCTTACAAGAGTGGAACTTTACTGCTATTCGTACTATTGTAAACACGTAACATATATATATATATATATATATTCATAGGTTCCAAGATCACTTGAAGTGGGAACACAACTAAATAGGCTCAGAATTAAGATAACATATGATTAACAATGATTTTCATGTATGTGAGCAATGCTTAAATTTACCGTGCCACAAATAGAAATTCTTTACCCCATGGCCCCACTGTCGACTAAAGAATAATATTTATACTGCGGTACATGTTCCAATTTATATAAAATCTCTAAGATTTAACCAAATGTGATATAGAATGATATCATGCCGAAAGTCAAGACCCTCAGGCGAATTACGACCGATAATAAAGTACTAAGACTAAGGCTTCTATTCCGTGTCGTATGAATTATCTCAATAGTTTAGAAAGCTTTCATTTATTTAGTCTCAGTCGTGAACCTGATACTGTTGTGGCTAGTCAAGAGATTCGTTTATTAAATAGTCTGTGAATGTTCTGAGATTATTCAGCGGTTCGGAATTACTTATTTTGTAATACATGATAGATGTGATGGGAGGGCGTAGATTCCTGTTCCTTTGTTCTGTTGTGTTTATGGCGATAGTTTTACTTTTACCAACAAGGCGCTACCTGTGGATGGTGAAAGGATATTTAAAAACCGGTAAGCTATAATAACCTTATGTTTTGAAAATTATAATAAACAACTTAAATGCAGGTAGATCGGCTCGAAGTTAATTGAATTGATTAGGTTTATAATGTAAATCTGCAGTAGTTCTTAACTTACAGTGTTGTAACTATTTGACTGGAGTCACATGTCTCAAATACGCGGGACCATGGGCGTCCTGGTAGTGACAAAGGAGGCAGTTGCTGTACTCTAGATTAGAGCATACTATATGTTATTCTATTTGCTTTGAAAATGTAAAGAAATTCTCAATAGCAGACATTGTTTCATAGTATAATTTGGATCTCAAAAAGCATTTCCTGTTTCGTCATGAGAGAATTTTTGCTTTGATTCAATGTAGCATGAGTTTGGGGAACATATTACAAAAGTGCTAACTTGCAGACCAGCTACTAAAATGTATTTGTAATCGAAAGTCATAATTTTGAGCAAAACTCTTCTCACATGGTAATCGAAATAAATGTCGCAATGTTTTCGTCACGCGGAATACCTCGGGCTTCCTGCTGGCGTGTTTGTGGTTACATTTAGCTATGAAGGTTTCAACGTATTCGCATAAAGAGTAAACAATCAGAAACTTATTGGGATAATATTACACACATATGTATATGAAATGTTTAATTTTTACAGAACACGAAAGAAAAGTAGAATTGTGGCACCAATACTTAGATAGTGTTCCGGACACGGTGAGATTCAGTAAATTCTGTTGTCAATTTTAATCTGCTGAGATGCGGTATTAATAAAACTCAGGGATTTTTGCTTTACGTATGTCTTTCAGCCACTTCAAAAAAGGTTCCCTGACGTCATTGTGGTAGGCGTAGAAAAATGTGGGACTGGATCGCTCGTAGGGTTCCTCGGCGACCATCCGCTGATCAAGAAACCGGTTAAGATTGAGCAATTTTACTTCAATAAATACGATTACAAAGTTGAATTGAAAACATATCTGTGAGTATTTTTTTTCAATTAATATACTCATTCATTCTAGAAGGATTTGAGAATTCTTCACAGCCCTTGTTCTATGATATAGTGGAGACCCCCTGAAACGCGATTTCGTCATATCTGTTAAATACTTTTTTGTCTACCTGTCACATTTTATCCGTATTTGTACTCTGTCAGCGTTCCGATGCATGTGATGTATTTTTCCTACTGGATTGTCTGGAACCTTCATGTTGCATTATGTTACCCTGATGCATTCAATGTTTTTAGAGCAGCAATGCCAGATGTTCACGATCATGAAGTGATCATTGAAAAAACTCCCGCGTATTTCAAAGGAATGGACGTTCCTCGTAGAATTCACAAAATCATTCCTCATGCCAAAATAATAGTCATTATGTGTGACCCAGTTAACCGGACCTACTCAGACTTCAAACAGCACGTATGTCTTGGTGTTAAACAGTCTTATAATTCACTTAATTCATTCAAAAAAGCTGCCCAAATGTTATTTGGTAGCATAGTAACTGACGGAATGATGATGGACCTCAGAGGTTACTATAACCTTATTAGAAGTCCCCTTCATCGCTGCTGTGACCCGAAGTTGTCGGTACCCTATTTAACAGCTGGGTCGACTTTGTCTTGTGATTTTTTTAAAGAAAATTACGAGTACATGCTATTACTAGAACATTTATACTCATGTAACGCCCAGTAGGGGGTTGGTTGAAAAACATTGAACTAATTATCGATCTGCCTAAAGTATGGAAACACAGCTATTCTAAAGTTGTTTTTATTACAACCAGAGATCCTTCCATTCTCTCATAGTAGATAAATTCGTCATATAGCATATGTCCTATCTCTAATAACATATGCGTAGATTTCATGAAGTGAAACACAGCTTAGTATCATATTTGATATGTTTGTTTCTGAAACCAGATGAAGCAAGGCCTTATTAATGAAGACGCAGATTTTGACTTCATGGTAGGGAGCATAATGGAAATATACGGAAAAAAATACTTGCAACATTCCGATGACTATCTTACCAAGGAACTCATGTCAGAGTCCATGAATAGAAATATGCAACACATAGTCACATCCGGACTATTTTATTATTATTTACGGCAATGGCTTGAGATATACAAACTTGGAGAAAATCTACTCGTTCTAGACGGGGAAGATTTTCTGAAGAGGCCTTGGATAGCCGTAGAAAAAGCGCAAGACTTCATCAATATTCCCAAACTTATAACAGAAGAAAATTTTTTCAAGGACTCTTCCGGGTTTTACTGCCGGAATAAATGGGCTGAGGCCGAGGAAGATATGCACAAACAATGCATGAGCAAAAGGTCTAAGGGAAGGTCTCGTTTTTCAACAGAAATGAAATGGAATCCTGAACCATTGAGGAAATATTTTTCATTGCACAACAAAAAACTCTTCAATCTTCTGGGTGTAACGTTTGACTGGCAGATGTAGGTTTCTAGTCATTCGATTATCGTCATATCTTCGTCATACTAGAACTGATAAATGAATACACGTGATCCTTAGAGTATACTGTGGAAAGTTGTATCATAGTTTTATGCGAACAAAGGGTGGAAAAAAGAGAATACCAAACAACTAAATTACACAACAATTTAATATTTTATACGAGTGTGCTCTACTGATTGCACTTCAGTTAAGGTGTTATAATTTTATGATGGAGAACGTAATTAGGTTATTTCAGTGCCAGCCAGTAGTGGCGTGGTTCATCTAACCATCCCGGGCATCCGTATCCTGATGGTTTGGTATATCAGTTCACACAATGTGCAGTAGTGGAAACAAGGTTATAGCTATAGCTTCCACTGCTCAATAATAATAATAAAGAGTCCAGACGACCTTCAGATATATATCAGCCAGCATGGAGGGGGGAATTCAGCAACGTTTGGTAATCAGGTGCTCAACAAAACCCTGCAGCTATTTTTAAGATACTATACTAGGTTGATAAATATTTTGTTAGGAGGAAAGTTTGTTATCATTTTTATGGATAACCCTTGCTCAGGTCCTTCATCACTTGAACCAATGCGCATATGTATGTTCAAGGAAAGAACTTCAGATTATTATCTATTTGGGTTTGTTGTCAGCATGTAAAATAGAAGAATAGTGTATCCGAATCGCGTCAATTTCCTCTCATTCACCTCGTCTTACATTTCCGGTGCGTTGTGTAATACAGTATGGTAGTAAGCCTGGTAGTACTATTACGATTTAGTTTCATATACTCTATGCAGAGCGAGTCAACAAAGATGTATTTGGTAACTACTAGAGTTGTTCGAACGCTCACTAAAATTTGCGCAGCCGTGATACTCGCGGCGCTGCTTTTCAATCTGTTGTTTAAGGAAATGCAGAACTCAGGACAGGTAATTCGAAGCGCAACATCGAGAAGAATATAACCATACTAATGTTGTTGTAATTGTTGCAGATGAAACAGAAAAGGTTGCCTCAAGTCATTGTAGTCGGATGTAAGAAATGTGGAACTGATGCTTTATTGCATTTTATAAGCATGCACCCGAAAGTAAGAATACCGAAAATACCTGAACCGCATTTCTTCGACGAATTTGGGAGATACACCAAAGGAGTAGACTTCTACAGGTAACTTATTCTCAATAACATTGATGATTTAGTAATTTGTATTCATTTTCTTCAATGATGTGGTTATATCCCACCGTATTGCCAAAAAAGTTAGTGCTGGAATGCTATAGAGTTATAGACTATAGAGTATATATATATATTTTTTTTTTCTACAGATCACTTATGCCTCTGACTACAGCTGATGAAATAACGCTGGAAAAAACACCACGCTATTTTCCAACCGTGGAGGTCCCTGGACGAATTAAAAAAACATATATGGAACAATACGAAAAACTTAAAATCATTGTTATCGTATGCAATCCAGTGGACAGATTCTTCTCAGACTATGTGCATGAGTTAATTTTGGATGAAAGGAGACAAAAAGTAAGTCAAATGTTTCACTTTAGTGGTTCGGTACATCACGCAGCGAGGACCGACTCTCTGTCGGTGGAACGCGTATATATATTAATAAATGGGATTTCGTATTAGGATTTGAAGAGTTTTTCATCGTGGAATTCACGGGTTGTTTAGAACTACCTTAAACTGTCTCAAATCTGTTTTAGAAAAGCAAATATTTCCCTGCGTCGGAGTTGGCAAAAAGATACTTGAAACTCCTATACAAACATATTGACGAAACGACACTAAATGACCCGGCCCGAATTCAAGAAAAAGATAAGAAAGCATTTCAAAGTCTTTTACACGAAAATGAAGAATTGACACTCATTACCAACGGATTGTATTACTTGCATCTTGAAAATTGGCTTCTACATTTCTCATTGGAACAGATGTTGGTGGTGGACGGGGAAGAGCTATTAGTCAGACCGTGGAACGTGATCAAAGAAATACAAGATTTCTTGAAGATTCCGCGACTAATAATTGAATCTAATTTCACCTATAATCATGATCGAGGTTTGTACTGTATAGACACGTGCCTGTTATCTGCGAAGGGTCGTACTCGCTCTCTCAACGGGAAAAAATCTGTTTTATTACCAAATCTAAATAATCAGAGCCGTGCTATGCTGTCAACACTGTACAGGCAACATAATGAAGCTTTTTATCAACTTACTAACAGAACTTTCAACTGGTAATATTGTACTGTGGATGATAGGTATCTGAAATATATGATAGGAGAGTGCCATTGTAGCAGTGATATGCTGGTACAACATTAGACGAAGATACATAATGGTGAATATGCTGGAGCGGCTCTTCTGTAGAGAAACGGGATTCCTTCATCAGGTACATGTTTTGCTTCTTTGATAAGTCACTATTGTGGAGTGTTTTCCAACTTTCTTAGTTAACTGTGAATTAGAATGTTTGGAATCATAACGTTTGAGATAGAGGATGTTCAGTACTTATGATGTAGGGTACGTTTCGCGAAACTTAACCGTCCAGGCGGTCAACTACGCTAGTTGGCAGGTCGTGTCCGACAAATGGCGCTAAGTTCAAATTTCCAGAAAGCCGGGATTCGAAAAAATCCTATCCCCAA
>QXVX01003714.1:19207-70018 GCA_013436065.1 Halocynthia aurantium
TCCGACCCCCAAACCCCCCCCCTGGCTACGCCCCTGATGTACAGTACAGTCTTAGTCTCAGGTATATACATCTCTAGCTCCATTTGTGTTTATTTCCTAGCACTGTCAAATTGTAACCAAATATAAACAAGAGATATTTCTTATTCAAAGAACTGCAAATCATTTATTATCTTGTGTAAGATACATCACACAAAAGGTCACATTTAAATTTGTGTGTTGTGGATTAAAATCGTATGTATTTCATTCATGTGTATATTATAAAAGCTGAAAACTATCTAAAAATACAAAGGTAATTAAAAGCTCAAGCAAATAACAGTCACAGTTGAAGTATTTAGATTTTTTGGCTTATAAGCGGACACAGTTGTAACTTTACGGCAGAAATATAAAAGGTAGTACAAGAAATTTTCGATAAATTTGGTATAGTATTTTGCAATGCATGATTAATGATTCAAAATATTATCTGTATTGACTTGGGAAACTGATAGTGAGGTCATCTGTACGTCAAACGTTTTTTCAGCCGCAGCAACAGCATGATGAACAGTAGGATAAACTTTTGCTAATGGTATTTCTCCAGTAAATATGTCGACTAAACTCAGTTTCGCATGGACAGCATCTGGGACACTCGCCATGTAAATCTTTATATTAGATTCTCTGAGTTCTTCCAAAACCTCTTTGAATGTGGACATTCCAACTGTGTCAATACTGCACCAGGTAGAGCAATCAAGTACAACAAACTTTGTTTGAAGGGGAGAAAGTGAAATGTTGTTGAGATCTAAGTTTTCATCATCATTCAAAATCTCAGAGGTTTCGTTTCCAGATATATTGCAATTTGAGTTTGAACTAATATAAACTGGCAAAGTTTGCAATACGGAGTTATTTGCATAGCTAGGCGATTGTGGGAATCGAATAATCTTTATTCCTGGGATCTCGGCCGCACAATCGAAGAGTTTGATGTTTCGATACATGTCTGTTCCAGGCAACTTCCCTAATATTTCCACTGTCGGCTTGTGAGTCCTTAGTACACCAGCGATAAGGGAGGTGGCAACTCCAGCAATTAATCCAAGATCAACTCCCAACAAAACAACACCAATGAAAGTCATCATCCACACAGCAAAATCATACTTATCCAGTCTCCAGAGCTGTGGTAGCCTTTCAAACTGCATTAGCAAACCATGTAAATTAACCAGAATAATGCAGGACAAACATGTGATGGGCAAAGGCTTGAAAAGCGGCCCGATAACAAGCAAAACAAAGAGCAGGACGACGCTGGATATGAGACTAGCCAGCTGAGTATTACCACCACTGCTTTCCTGAACCGTGCTTCGTGCAAGTGCCCCGCCATTACCGTGTCCTCGGAATAAGCCAGATGTAATTTGACAAAGTCCCAATGCAAACAATTCTTGATTTGGGTTGATATTGTAGCCATGTTTTTTGGCAAACATCTTACCCAAGGATATTGAAACTGCAAATATTACGACTGCTATTGAGAATGCATCACCTATCATGCTGATCCACAATGAAGGCTTTGGTAGAAGCGGTCCTGGCATTCCTCTTGGGATAGGACCAACAACATTAACACCATACACTTCTTCTAAATTGGCTGCGTACGATACAGCGGTACCGAGAACTACAACAAACAGTTCGACTGGAATTGGAATGCTTTTCAGTTTTTCTTTGTACTTTCTGTTGACTTGCTTTATTGGAACCAGTATTGATAAACAGATGAGAGTAATCACAACAGTTGGTACATGGGTTTCGCCGAGTTTTGAAAACAGCTCAACGTACGTATTTATCAAACCAAACACTCCACTTCTCCTTTGCAAATTTAGTCCGAAACAGTGCTTTAATTGAGACGTCAATACATATAATGCAGCTCCAGTTGTGAAGGCTGACACCAGAGGGGCTGACAAAAATATTGAAATGAAACCAAACTGAAATATGCCTAACGCGATGAGAATCAATCCAATTAATACAGTGAGAGAGACGATGAATACAAGATCTTCTGCTGAAGACTCCTGGGGGATCCCCGAGTCCACTGCATAAGAAGACGTGGTAAAATCCATAGAAGGGATGCTGTCCGTAAAAGTGATTGGATAAGTCTCAGTGGAATTCATACTCTGAATGCTGAGTGCCTTATAACACTGAAATGATTTGGAATTGATCTTAGCCTTGTCTAAGGCTGCCCCAAGCATTAGACTAATCACAGCGAAAGTACCCACAGATATATGCCTTGAGGTTCCGAAAATAGAATATGTCAGAGGTGCAAAAAATCCAGTATACAATCCATTTATGGGATCCAGGCCTGCCAGCAGGCCGTATGCCATGCATTGTGGTATCCTTACAACCGAGACTGTTAATCCTGCTAGTACGTCCCCGATAATGTATTTCTTGAGCTTGTAAGATTTCAGCCATGATAGAATCGGAAAAAAGTTCACTACTGCCTTTGTAAATGAGAATTTATTGCAGCGTAGCAATGGATTTAATGACTTTTTCTTTGGTGCAACATAACCATTATGAATACGAATCTCCTCTTCTGTAGGGTGGTTATCCAAACATGTTGGAATGCCACTCGCCATTCTGACAAAATCCTTGGCAAAGTAAAGTTCCGCAAATATAATTCTAAATGGTATTTATTAACTCGTTGAGTGCAACCTACTTAGATAGATAAGACGAAGAAAATTGGGTGGATATTCAATTTAACGCTGAAATCCTCGCTAGTAAAAAGTTTGTAAAGATATCCTTCGGTATTACGAAAAAACTTCTATACTCCTCATCAAGCTAAATAGCTAAAGCAGAGCTATGTGCGGCATTTTGATATATATACTTGATTTATGTACACTCTGGTGTTCACGCGGTAAGGAATATATATGTCTGTTTGTATGTACACCGTGGTGTCCACGCGGCAAGGAATTTATGTCTGTTTTTCGTAATACCGAGGGTAATTGTAAAAGGTGATAGAATTGAATATGATAGAAAGATTTAATCTAGATTTTGAATTTTTTTCCAAGGTGTAGCACAGAGACCAGAGACCATAAAATTGAGTTTGTACTGTATATTGAAATGCCGTGCACCTCTCTGCTTTTGTTAAATGCATATGTGAGGAATTTTGAGTCATTTTTTTCGTAATACACAGGGTAATTGTAAAACTTTATACTTAACGATAAATGCAGCGTTGGATTGAATATCATCTTAACTATTTTTATTATTTACAGCTAGTTGCGCTTAACGTGTTAGTCACTGGTATTCAGAATTATATTTACGAAACTTTGTTCTTGAAGGATTCTACCAGAATGAACATTGTTTAAATACCAATATATTTTCTCCTGTAACAAAACAAAGCAGAAAATCGGATCGCATACTCTTTCATGTTACACTGCACGGACTGTTTCAATGTTAACTGAGTAATATCGTTGCATGATATACCTTACTTTAAGTTAGTGTACGTACCTACGGCCTGGATGCTATTCCCTTAATTGGCTTAATACTTCAATACAATGATCTCGTATACAAATTGCAACAAAGAAATGACGAACGGTATACAGACAATTCAACCAGCTGTTAAAGTCGGTCAAACTGTATGTTCGGTTTTCAAGGAGTGAAATTAAATAACGATAAGCGGATTTTCAGAAAGAGCTGCTTTTATATTGTCAAATAGTGAGCGCTATATGGCAGTAGTGAGCAACTAGAAGTTGGTATGTTCTGACCTTTCATTTCGATCTAGAAGAATTTTTCCAATTATTATTATAAATTGTGGATCATCATTTCCCCTTCGGGCGCATGCCCATTTTCGGAGAAATATCTACCGCACCTTCACTGGTTATTTTACTTTTCATTAAAAGTGGAAAGTGTTGCATGCAATCAGTATGTGATAAAAATAGGCGAGCTTATAGGTACTGAAGTCACTAGGCGGAATACGTAGCACTTGTATTTACGCGAACAGTTAACATAAAGTTCCATAATTATTACCTTCGGCGATATCTAATTATGCCAGTGCTAGACATTTTGTAAGTTGAACCGCGGAAGCAATTCTGCTCTCTATTTACAGGCAATGAAATCAGTATTGTTGATTATCGTCACGTGGAGTCAGTGCAGTCATTTCCTCTATACGGGCTGGCAGCATAATGTCGATCGAGTGTGTGCTATAAAATACCCTGCGAAATATGAAGTTTACTTTGTGACATTGTGTTGAGTATGAGTATGAGTAGCGTTAAGCTTGCGTCATAGTTCTACGTACGCCTACGAGTAAATGAGAATCATACAATTGACGGATATATTCCGTCAGCCAGTTTTGTATAGAATCTGTTCCTCTTAGTTTTTGAAATACAGACTACTACAGTATGATATTGTATACTATATATATATATCCCGTCAAACGTACTGTTGTAACAGAATTCACTTTTGCATACATTGAGCGCTTTTCAACGAATAATAATCCGCGCTGGTAGTAGTAAATTTGTCTTGTGAGCACTTAGGATGCTTACGCATCAAATGGAGTAAGTATTCAGTCGTCAATGCAATATCGTTTCGATATACTGTATAAGAAAAACATTGGCTTACTTTCGTTCTTCTAATACGTCTTGTGGAATGAATGTCGAATAGCTTACTGCTGCCATGAGGGCAATAGTTTTATGGTCCTGTAGAAAACGAATTGTTAGTGGCCGTATAAGACTCGTGAAGCGCAATAGAAAGAATAAAGACCCGACTGAAAGCCTGCGAATATAATTTATTCGGGGATTATTCCAAAAGAAAACTACAGTATTGTATTACTAGTCATATCATCAGTAGAGACAAACAAATGAGTAACAAGCATGCAACAGTATTAGTCAATGTAGTCAATGTTACTCTCCGTAACGAATTTGCAGAGGAGTTTGTATTCATAATATTTTGAATAATCTGTGGGCATACAATAAATTTACCATTGCATATTCAGATCACGTAGAAGAGGTTGGGTTGTTGAGGTGAATGACAGTTCAGACTGTAAGCAGAGAAGTACCATGGCATGGCAGAAACTTTATCAGAACTGATTTTCCCCTGGGACCATTCGATAAAAGACTGTGTTATCGCGATATCACCCCCACGTAACGTACCTCGCGTTATTCATCGCGTGGCTATGTATTCGTGTATAGCAGGGTTCAACGTGTGTTCCAAATCAATTATGTAGTTTCAAATCCTAATAAGCAACGTGGACTGTATCTTTAGTCTTACATGCACTAATACCTTTGTTTACATTTCGTGTCAAATAGTACATGAGCTTACTTGGCGAAGGATGGTCTCAAAAATAGACTCAAATCACTCATATATGCGAAACTATTCTGAATTACGATTTTTCTGGAAATTTCCTTAAAATAAACCCTGTTGTATATTAGAATATGTGGTTCGCAAAAGACCAATAGGATTATTTTTTAAACCGTTGGATAAATTTAAGAGTCGGACCTTGTGATCGTGACAAGTCATCTAATGTCCAGACGTCGTTCATTCGGTTTCAGTATAGATTTCGGCCCATGTAGTCCAGCACGAATTGTCATGGCAAGTTTATAAATGTTTTGACTGTACATACACGTGTTTGCTATTACGTTACAGAGTAGCGTACTTATGTGTAATGTATACGTAATATCTGAATAATAAGCTCGTGTCGAATATATGCTTTGATTGTGATGACAATTTAGGTGGTTATTTTGAGACCATGCTGAATTTAAATAGTACATTCTTTTGATTACGACATCATGATGACGTTATATTATGGTATAATAACCTCAGAAGAAACTAACGTGATGTAGAACTGTGGACGCAGTCTGCTTATACTGGATAGAAACGCATATGTAACCTTGTGTAATGTAAGGGCCTATATCAACGCAAATAGCAGAACAAGATTGCGGAAGTACTGTATAGTATTGTATTATCCTATACACACACGGCATGCGCAGTAATCAGTGATGGTGTTAGCAAATATCAGTCACAAGCTAATTAGGTCGATAAGTGGGAATAACATGCTGCGAATCTCGTCCGAACCGCGATTGAATAGTGCGACGTGCAATCTATGAAAGTGGCATTTACAAAGGATTACCACATAGCTATAGACTGCTAGATAGAGCGATAACACACCGATGTGATTGTTATTAAGGGAGTAAGAAGGAAGATGTTTGTTGCAAAATAAGTAATCAGAAGTACACAGTACTTAATGACATTAGGTTTAGGGTTGCAGAATGTATAATTCACGTTTTATTTATTTGCGATCTTTTTCAGAATCTCCTAATTTAAGTATAGAAACACGTTGAACCAAATTTACCAGGAGATTGGAAAATATACCCGAGAGTAAGTAGTAATGGAAACGTTAACACCCATTCAGAAAAGTGAGTACCTTTGACATGAAGAATTCTATTTCGTATATCTAATTAACATTAGTCCACCTGGGTTAGTGTCTACGCATGACGTATTATTGTTATATAATCAGGAAAACTAATATTCACTTATAAACTGGTCTGTAACAAGATTTTGTGATTTGAGTAATGTATGTAATTCAGTAAGTTTGTTTAAATTAGCTCAAGGAGAGAAACTTCATATTATGTATTAGAGGATATAGATTTTGTATGTGGACATCAAGCCTAGGCTATTTCCTTCTAGTTGTTTTATCTGAGCTCTGCTCGTATTATAACACTAACCGAATAGGGATTTAATATACTTTCCGAGTCTATTGATATTTTTATGACTAGTTTCCTTATTTCCTTATCTTGCCTTTTTAAGATTTGATCATATTTTTACTGCTTGTGGTGATTATGGTGATGGCGGTATTAATCGCTTCCTACTGCATTTGGAAACGTTGGTGCGGGAGAGACTTAAAGAGGGCGCTTGAAGCAAGACAGAACGCGGAAGGTATGGATAAAGTTCTTTTTCGTAACATCTTTATCATAATATTTCAACACAAACTAACGACATAAGTAATCCTAACAGCATCACTAACTTAATATAAAAGATAAGTTACAATATATGCCTTTCATTGCTGTGGTTTGTGGGCATTATCGGTTGCTAGATTATTATAAACTGCATATATGCACTTCTGTGTCCTGGTTACTGTGTTATGAAACGTATTTTCCAGTGTAATTTCATCGTGATAATGGTCATCACCATAATACGTTCTAAATGAACTATTTTATTTCTTCTTCGGTGATGATGGACACATTGTGTTTTGGTTAGAGGTTGAAACATGGTGTTGTACAGGAGAAACTAGTTCACAAGGTTCAAGAGTGGTAGTGCAGCGAAGGAATCATTCCTATTCTGCTGAACGTGAGACAAATGTTGTTGTTCAATCAATAAGAAAACAGTTTCATTACCTGCTGCATCTTGTTGTCATGAATCAATCAATTGATTCAGTCAATTGGACACTTGATTGATTGGGAAATTAAGACTGTCGTAAGATCGAACTCCTTCAACTCACATCCTTCTTACTTTATTATCTGGCATGCGCACTGCTTCATTGTCATGACCTCATTTCATAATTGTCATTCATTAAATACACCTAAATACAGAATTAAGGCTTCGGTTTGGCAAAGCAAGTTTACATACCTGGGAAAGAGATAACCTCATCTCTTAACTTTAATCAAATAATAGGAGTTTAGTTGAGTTGGTGAAGATAAAAGATAACTTGTTAGTTTTTGCGGCAAATACTATTGTGTGGAAACCTTTTTTTTTAAGTCGAGCCCGACTTTTTGCACCACCGATAACTTTCTTTGCTGGTATCATGAAGTAAAAGATAAAACGGAAATGAAAAAATCGAATGCTTACTGTAGTCAGCTTTGGGAAAAGACCCAGGCACGAATACCATTGTTCATTTATTTTATTCATTGTTCATTGGTAATGTTATAAAATGGTGGTCCCACTTCCAGGACGTAGATGGTTACAATATACTGATTTGTCTACGAAAACGTATGCAATTTATTAGGCAGAATTTTGATTTCATCTATGCACTGATTTGCATGCCTGCTATGTGATTTCCGTGTCGATTACCGTCCTCCTCTGCATACCAACAAATACACATTGAATTGAGAATAGTCTTTCCGTTTCATGTTCCTAACTTATAGAATTCTTATCGTTCGACCGTTTGCTATTTCCAGATCCAACAGTGCCCGTAGAAAACACATATTTCGCCCACCGGACACCACAACCATCAGCGCCGTTTATGAGTAGTTTTAGAACAAACTCGGGAGAAACAAGTATGGCCAGCATTTCAACAAGTGCAGGTCAAGGCATAGGTTTGTTACACTAAATTAATTTTTTCGTTTCCCTTATCGTTGTCTTTGTATATGTCGCTATAATCAGCACATTTACCATATGGTATGCAGGGCTCTGGAATGCCGCTGATCCGCGATTTCAGCCGATTGTGATGTACTAGTACTTCCCTAGACTAGAAGAACAGTCAAAGATATTCCCTATTGGGAGGAGTTCTAATAAGCAACTAAATTGATAATTGGAAGGGTCCTGTATCAATTGCTCCTATGTTTATCCGCCTTTCCCTAATAATAATAATTCAGTACACGAGTTGTTGTACTAAGTAATCCTCTATAAAAATAGAAGTGAATGTGTGTTCGCCGGTATCAAGCTATATAAAACCAAACGGTGGGACTGATTCGGACCAAATTTATGTGGTGGCTTAGGTATTAGGTATTCCGGTGTAAGTTGTTTGCGGCGTCATCTTCAAAAGAAAGATGCGTCGGAGACTGGGACTGCTCTGACGCGGTCTGGTGAAAATTACTTTTCACGGTATTTTATTTCCGTCTGGCTGCTTACACTAAATCCCTTTAATTGATTACCCGGACAGCGAAGGGTTTCTCTTCTAGCTAACAATAAAGTAGAAGTGTTGTAGCAATAGCAACAGCAGCAATAACACTTCTTCTTACGTAACCTTAACGGGTGGCTTATGCACTCAGCACTAATTCAGTACGTGGAAGAAGCCAGGAAAGCGCTCTGGTAATTGAATAGACTCATGTAGCATACTTCCTGCTATCGACTCATTTAATTCGATTTTCTGCTTCTTCTCCATTGAATAAGATAATTGCCTTCTGCGGTAACTTCCTTATTGAAATATTCCTTGCACTGCTCCTGCAATTGATTTCTAAACATGCATTATAATCCGAAATATATTGCACAGAATTTAACTTATGCATTTATGATGAATAGTACCATTCAGCACATTCTTTTTATGGGAAATTCCTCGTTCTTATACTTCTACATGGCAGCGTATTCTTTTCAAAATTGAAATTACTGTGAAATTCCAGTCATATCAATTTCAATTCTTCCTTCTACTTGCAGAGTTGGAGCCAAACCAGGGATCTTATTTGCCTTCGTACGATTCCTTAATGAGGCAGCGAGAATGAGAATCTCATTCGTTTATTACAGTTCCGAACATGTTTTAAGAATGTGAGACGATTTCAAGAGATGTTGGTCGTATTATACGCGACTACGGCTAAAGTCGGAACGGAGCTCCAGTTCACACCGTTCATTCTGTGTCTTTAAAACCATCATTTTCCGATGAAATCGATCTGCCAAGGATTTATTTAACTTTGCTGAGCATGCTTCCCGCAATACAATTCTAGTGTATTTTGTTGTATTTAGACATTTAACACATTTTTAACACAGTCCTCACAGTTTCCAAATCACTTTAACAGTTCTGTTTTAGATCATCTTTTACAAGAATTATTTGAGGACGCATACACAGCTTATCTAGCTAGCTTTACTGCAAGAAAAATATGTAACTATAGTAAATGCGATGTGTATTGTTGGTGATTCGGTACTCTGCCCTGGTTATTCGCCCAGCTGAGAATCTAATTCTTAGAGATACATTCCGTGCCAGTTTTTAAGAATAATCCCTTCTACTTTACAGTCACTGTATTTTATTGTGTGTTTTTTTAATGCTACTAAACGTTTCCATGACTTCTTTTTACAGAAATGTTTTTTTCTTCAATTTCTTTTGTTATATTTTACACTGGATTCAACATGTAAGTATAAAAAAGGTTATTTATAACTAAATTCTTGCAATTATTGTCATAAACATATGTTACATTCCAAACTTTCTTTCGTATTTTTTTTAAACAAAACTCACCGCTATATGGCGTATTGGAGTTTTGAATATCTGGTGCAAATCACTGACGTGCTGATTCGCGTAGAAAAGCTGCTTGTTAGAAGGCGTCAAGTCGTAATACTTTCTCTTTATCATTTGAGAAGGTTACGCGCCATTAGCAGTCGTTGCATCCAACAGTACCGTCAACAACCAGCTTTCTTTTCTGTGTAATCGACCATGCAGTTATCGTCTTTGTTTTTTTTAAATGGACACTGACTCCTTAAACAAAGGTTTTATCCATTTAACATCCGCCGAATACCACGGGTCAAAGTGTACACTTTATCATCCCAAAAAATCTTCCGACGCGAGATATAAAATCACGTGTATTTATACAGAACAGGAATTACTGTATGCCGTGTAACTTTTTACTCCGTTTTAGCTTACGCAAGCCCGTCGCTAGTCCATAATCTTCTCTGAGCTTCTGCTACAACTAGTAAGCTTGTTTTAATTTACTAAACACGCAGAACACGTTCAACATTTACCGAGCATGTTTGTTTGTATAGTAGAATCGGCGCTATTGAGTCTAGTTGACAGTAGAAGGTACAGTAGCGTATTTTAAAAAGCTCCTTAAATTTTCTGGTAATGGAACTACAGTATATGACTTATTATCTTAGTATTAGTATTATAATACTGTTAGTAAATGGGTATTAGCAATCCACCTCAGAGACTCCGGTGTATATATTCCATAGACAATTGGCGTAAAATCATTGAAGTAATACAGCCCTACTACCTTCGGTCGATGTATTTAAGTCATATGTGATGTCGATTCATGACGGAACCTTCCAGATGACACTTAACTAAACTTAATCGAGTTTTACTGCGACGCACAAAATCATAACAGGCGAAGACTCCGGGCTATATTTGTATGATAGAGAGAAGCCGAGGCTATTTACATTGTAAACAGTCGTGAATATACAGGCAGCTTACCTGGAGTAGCGAGTGCGTCTATCAAATGTGCCGTCTTTGTGCTTGCTATCCCCACACATCGGTTACGAGACTTTATGTTGTATACACAGCACAGTGCCTGCCAAAGAAATCTTTTTTTATTTTTCGATTCATCACGTAGGGCCAGACTTTGGTTTCTTCAGCTTGTGATATGAATTATTTTATGGTTCTATGTTTAGTTAGTATCTTCTAGTGTTCATAGTCAATGGTGATTAATTTTATATCATCAGGCGACCGGAAAAACTGTACCAACAAACAGTGTGCGAGTTGTTGTGCAAAGACAAATACGGCTTTGTTAGATCTTAGCAGGCGGGTAAGGAATTAGACAGATATCGCATCAAAGAAAAAATTATTCCGGAGGGAAGGCATTGTTCGAGTCAAGTATTTTGTAAAGTCCATAACATTCGGTTGGTTGTATCTACCTTAAAGTTCATTTTAGTCGTCTTTACGGTGTTAAAAATTGGGAAGGCTGGGAGAGCGGCAAACACACTGAAAATAAGGGACACTCATTTTACGCTTTCTCGCCTTTCTAGAATTTTTGACTATCTTACTTTTTCCATTTTTTACTGTACCAAATTGAAAGAGCAATGGAGCAGTCCAATTGGTAACTGTTTGACACTAGTTAGTAGTTAGATGTGTTGTTATTGAAAGCATTGGTATGTCGACTTAGAGCTCTATAGTTTAAGAAACGATAGTGAGCATATAACTATAGAGCCAGGCTAGTAAAGAATTCCCAGATGTAAGGAAAACGTATTTCAGGAATGCCTTGTTATAACGCGCCTAGACCAGACAGGACAATAATCAATCATTTTTATAAAATATATATTGAACCTCATAAGTATGCAAACAGACCTATAGGTGCTAGGAAAGTTTCATGTGCCCAGCACAATATCAAAACCTGTTGAGTGATCCTTCCCATACCAGATCTAGCTTGTGAGCATTTTGACTCATGAGTTGGGATATGTTTTTTCTGCTTACTCTATAAATGACATGGGAAGGGGAGTAATCAGAATTGTACACATTAGTAACAGTTGTGTCTAAAACCGCATGCAACGACTGATGTCCTTCCACTTCAGGGAAAGCACTGTTCCTGGAATTTCGACTGAAACTGATTTGAGCTGTCTCTGTGTAGTTCTGCTATAGCACGTGACAAGGCTATAAAGTGAAGTCACACGTGAAAGAATAGGATGTAGTTCCTTTTCACAATGCCGATATACGCTGTCGTTTAGGAAGCATTTGGTGTATTCCAAATTCGGAAGGGTATATAAGAGACAATGCAGTAGGCAAAAATATACATAGGTGATTCCCAAACCGGCAAGTGTACTAATATAGGTTGCAGTGCTGCAGTAGACATTATTTACAGTTCTTGTCCAAAAATAGAAGCCAATAATCCGTGATGAAAGTCGGTTCTAGGAAGTAGGGGTACGCTAAGGTCGGCAATGCTGAGGTTGGAAAAGAAGAGAAGATAAGCATGATGATTACATATATACATTCTATCAATAACTTAGTCAAATGAAGATGAGTGTAACATAAAGTTTGCGGTTAAGCAAGTCTCTAGGGTTGATAAATCTTCAGCTACGAATTCCCCACTGGCCTTATCCAGATTCCTTGAAGAAGAATATTCAGTTATCCGATTTATTTAAAAACAAAAAAAAATAAATGAGTACCTGGTTAATAGAGAATTGCATTACTTTCGTAGGAATATTATTAATTCCATATACTAACAGTCATTGGAAGTGGATATTATTTGTATTTTTATGATGATGTGTGTGTAGACCAAGCGCGACTGTTTTTTGTTGTTGTATTTCTAGTTGTAGCAATGATGAGAAAAATCAAAGACATCGGTGTTCACTTACCTATCTCGATTCAAAACATGAGATGAGTATTTCCGTCACAACCAACACTCGACCTTATCTGTAGCCTCTTATTAAAACAGAACTTCGAGATAACAGAACCGTTCTAGAACGTCAGAACAAGCATCATTTGTTTATTGTTGTCGACTTGTCACTAGAGCTTCGTGTGATTTGTGAAAGCAAGATTATTATCTGATAAAGTTAGTTTATCCGGCTTAGATGTGAGTATTTTACAACTTCGCTCCTTACCGCAAAATCCTCAAAAACTGTTTTGTGTAGATATCACAAGAGACTGTCACTAATGTATGGAGTATAGAGTAGACGATCGTATAACAGTGGTCCGATTGTACTGTTCCTCGCCACAACGATTGGATCGCAAACCGATAAAATTGAACCAAGGCAAGATGTTCAAGAAATAGGTGCTTATTTAGTACACCGTCGTCGCGAACGAAAAACTGATGAAGTTCTCATTAAAAACAATCTTTTCTATTTATTTGCTAAGTGCTAGCTGGAAATTACGTTCGTTCGGCGGTGTATTAATCTTGTCAGCCGCGGAAGTCTAATCCACTTCATGGTAAACATGGATATACTTTTGATTTTTCCGGCTAGCGCCTAACGGTGTAAGCAAACGACTGAGAAAAATGGTCGCCCACCAATGTTTTGAAGTTTAATTTAGTGTAATGTCAAGACTTCCTGTGAAAAATGTTTTTTTTCTTCATTTTCTGATATTGCGTTTAATTTAACGGCAGCTGCAGGCTGTTTGTCACAACCTACACCGTGGAGGATTAGCGGTGAAAACGAGGACCGGTGACGCTTGTGATTGCATTCTCGTTATAGGATGCTACCTCACTTCTCTCTTGATGATGATTGAGTAATGAATTTTAGCTCAGTTGAATTGGTAATTACAATTATTACTGGCAGTGTTTTCACGATTGTTATCATCAAATCTGTTTTGTAGAATTAGAAGCTACCTCGTGTTTCAGTTGTTAACAGGAGTGTGTTTCTTAGTAGCTTGGTTGAGGATTTTCTGTACTAAAATTAATTTGTACATACTGCGTTTGTCATACAAGAGTGAATAACTTGAATTAAAGAAGGATGTTTGCACCTAAGTTCTTAAGGCAAAAGGTACTGGTTTAGCAGAGATTCCAGGTACATTAGAACCTTAAACTCTATTTAGTTGTATTAACCAATATGAACCAAAAGCAATAATACTACAGTATTAATACTGCCTTTAGATGTCATTTATACTGTACCTATCCTAATGAAGTAACTCTTATGTTCATAAGTTCTCTTTTGTGAAGGAAGTATACGTATGATATTTTTTCCCTAAACAGTATTGCTACTTCTGTTAAAGTTACCAGGGGTATAGTTATGATTGTGTCCAGTAGTTTTGTAACGACCATTCAAGTTTGGCCTACAAACTTTGTACAAGTTGAGAAGTGCGGTCCATTCAGAAAGCCGGTTATGTTTAGGGCAGGTTAGGTTTTGGTAGTACTTGTCTAGTAGTGTGGTCTCGCTGGAAACCCCGCTACATTAGAGTAGGTTTGGCTAGGATTGCGGAGTGTTAGGGTTATTTAACACTAATCCTAGCCCTCATCCAAACCTCACCCGTATAAACTCATCTCGCAATAACAGCTGTACCGTATTTGTTTTCCAGATCATCAATTTTATAATATTACATTAGGGTCTTATTACTTAACCGAAACTACGATTGTAAACTAATAATGATCGGAAATCCCGGCCAAGGATTTTTAATATCGCTCCACTGAAGTTGTTGAAGTTGTGAAATACACAATGACAAACATGATGTATATTTTATTTTTACTGATCCTCTCCACCATCAATATTTCATACGGCGTTATTAACAGACTTCCACCGGGTGAGTACTCTATTTACATTTCGTTCATACATGACTTTTTGTCGATACCTTGTCTTTATGTTGCGGGCGTCACCGTGTAGTATACTCGGCAAATGCCCACAAGAGTCCGGGAAAATTCTAAACCTCGAACAATACTTTGAACCTATACAAATAATGTACAGTACAGTATGTTTGCTTTCACAAAATGTGTTGAGTGTAATGATTTGTAATGATCCATGTGAGGTGGGTCTTCTAAACTTGAGTTTGTAGTGGCCGCATGAGGATATATTTTAACGTATTGAACATGTGTCTTGAGAAATCGTGTATATTTTATTCATGATTTCCATAGAGAAGGAAGAAGACGTAAATCTAACCTGACCTCGAATCAATAGCAGACTGGGTCTTAATAGTCCTTCGTCTGATCACCTAATAGTTTACTCCACAATATACAGACACTTATGACACTTATGTTATGGCTGTAGCTTCCACAGCCGACTAATTATGATTGAGCCTCGGAAAACCTAAACGACGAACCGTGCGCATTTATAATGTACTTGTTATGAGTAGCGTAAAGTAACAGGAATACGAATTCACGTTGATTTAGATCTCATATACTGATGTACTGTAAACACTGTTAATAACGTATGTTGAATTTTATAACACTTGGGATCAATGATACAGTTTTGCTCGGCGTATGAAATAGTTGAGGTTACGATTAATTTCACGAAGTTTCATGTCTTTTATTACAACTCTGTAGCATTCGGCAGTTCTCTTTGTTAAAATGCTATTAAAAACTTGTAAAATATTTGTACAGCCAACAACAGTCCTCTGCGAAAATTTACGTTTGATCTTTTAAAATCCTCCCTTTCAAGTTATAATCCCTTCTTTAGGAATGCGCCAGTTTTTTCCCTTTACCATTCGTTATTCTGTATTCTAGTTTTATGAATACTCAGTGCTTCGGGCAATTTAGCTGATAAGCTACAGTAATTGCAGATGAAAGATTTATCTTACAAAACTCCCCTTAATCGTGATAACGAATCTGACTGAAATCAGTCCAGAATTCGTACATGACACTTGGATTGTCTAGAGTCGTTTGAGTGACCTGACTCGATTTACTGGTTCCAAATACAAGACTCAATCTTGACCTTGTACTAGAACACGACTCGACTCGAAGTTTCATAAATCTAACGAACTCTCTGTACTGTATGTTCGACTACCTATATAATATATTAGGTTACTAATCAAAACTACAGTAGGTCCCCAGTTAACGTCGTGAATAGGTTCCAGGTAACTTCAAATGAAACGACGTTATACGAAACCAATTGTACCATGCATCCCATGACAATGAACTTAAGGATGATTGTAACATCAAGGAATTAAAGGACAAAATTTGTCTTTCCGCAATTCCACTGAAAACCAAATAATAACACGCATGCCGCGCTAGTAGTAGCACTACTGACCACTTTCGTACCGCATTGTTTATTGTTATACATGTGTATGACCACCGTACACTTCACGTTTTTTTTTATCATGAATAGTTAACACTCGAACACTCCTAATGTACTTTGTCAATTCGAAATTTCTGACATGATTTAAATAGTTATTGTACGTTACGTTATTAGCTGTGCATTCTTTGATAGCTTGTCGTGTATATAGCTGTCTTAGAAAATCCACGCTCTGTCCGAATGAGAGGGCTTATATACATATTGAGGCTTAAATTCACCTCGTTAGATTCAAAGCACTCCGCGTGACAGGTTTTCAGCGTTTTTTGGTTAAAACCCGCCTGCTTTGTTTATTCCGCAACAACACAAGTATTTACTGCGTATTACAAGACATAATCCTTTGATTCCACATCAAATAAACTAAGCTTGAAGTTAATTCACCTCAAAAATCTACTGTTATTATTGGCAAGGAAAGCCTTTGTATATAAAGCATACTCAAGCTCAAGCGGGTTGAAAAAAGCCAATAAATTTAACTTTAGTTATAGAGTTACGTTATCTAGTAAGATTTGCGAAGCAATTACTTTGTCAAAAGTCTGTGATTGTGCTAAAGATCGATTAAGACTTATTTGCTACGATAACTCAATAATTCGCTGGTACATCTTTGATAACTTGATCGTATGCTAAATGATTGATGAAAGTTTTGCATACTTGCTACTAAAAAGGCAGAAGCAACGCTAAACAGTGTTCTTTACTCAAATATCTTCAACCGATTGGATCCGTAATCGTATCACAATCTACTTGCGTTAATATTTTACAACCCAATCACATACCAGATTGAACCATCAGATGTAGTCCTAAAATCCTAAATACTGATATTGAGAAAGATATTGCATGTTTGTTTTATGCTAACCTTTTCATTCGGACGTATAAATTTATATGTATCTGTCCCGTTATATCACCAAAATATTCAATTTTTACTGTCACGGATACTAGAGGAAGCACCCGCGCATAACCATTTTAGATATTCCTAGCATACTCGTACATATTTATTATGTGTGACATCGACTTAACTTTTTATCGGACCACCAACAAACTATGCCTTCCTTTACATCTATATTGTATTGTAAAGTCAACGACGAGGATGAAATTATCATATTCTATAACTGTATTTAAGATAAGTCTATAATTTGAACTTAATAATTTCAACGAATGGTAAACAATTGCAGTCTGGATAACAAAGATACCAGTCTTCCTGACGTCGTGAATCTGACCGCACTGACTTTAAAAAAAATGTTGACAGTCAGGATGTCGTTTTATACTTCGTAGACTTCATGTAATATAATGTAATATTTCGGTTCCATATTTTGGGCCTTATAAACGGCTATCATGTCATTATTGTAATCTCCAGTAATAGGCAGTTTCGAAATATTCATCCTCTCCCGGAGTCCGTGGTGTGGGGACGGGATTTGCAGGTTCAAATTGCAATTTTCGTTCACGGACAGAATCTTTATTTTTATCTCTTTATTTTCATCTATCCTTTTAAGGTAGCATCGTACTTTAAGGTTGTAAAATCAAAGACGTCTGGTTTTCATTCCTGTTAAACTAAAATATATTGATATTCATATATTCGCTAAATTATTTCACGATTTAATTTGTTTTCTCAGACCAACGAGTCTTGTATTGCGTTGGCAAAGAGCCGTGGGAACGGCGTTAACCAGTATAGTAAATCTCATTCGTATTTATTTCCTTCTTGCAGGATGCAAAACATCCGAGCTAGATATCGTCTTCCTGATCGACTCATCTGCTGATGTAGAAAGTTCTGAATTTCAAGAATCTTTGGTATATTTAAATATTATTAGATGTATTTACTAAATAATATAGTACGCTATACTACAGCTAATTGGCACATACTCTCCAGTAATTCATTAGCAATACTCAATACCACATGGGAAGACATTTTTGTACTTCAAATCGGCATAAAAGGATTGGATTAAAAGTAATAAAATTATCCCCGTATCATCGAATTAAATTCATTCAACTTTTGTTATTGCAAGACGTGAGAAGATAAAAAAATACCTAATATACCTATGTTGTTCTGATGGAAGAATAAGAGAAGGTGAACAGTAGTTCCCTTGTGTCATTATTTATTTATCTTTTATTCAGAAATTCGTAAGCGATGTTGTGGATACATTCGACGTGAGTCCGCTTTCCGTACGAATCTCGTTAGCCGTTTATGGATCTACCACGAAAGCTTTGAATTTCCTGCAAGATATCGGCAACCCAGCTACAAACGGTACCGAGTATTCGATCGGCCTTGGTAAAAGGGACTTAAAAGCGCTTCTGGACAGTGCGACAGCAGTTGGGGGTTCTAGAAGAACAGGTAAAGCTATTCGCTATGCTTGCGATACGATTTTCGGTTATGCCAACGAAACGAACAACGATCACAGCACTGGCCTTCGTCGCTCCCAGAAAATCATTGTCACAATTGCATCGAGCTATTCGCAAGACGACATCCCCGCTGATTTATCATGTCGTCCGCGCCGGGCCGATCTGGTTACCGACGTGACGATAATAGGAATCGCGACAACTCACAGAGGACTACCAATATTCGGACATAAGCACGTCGACGTAGTGTTGGAAGGATTTACTGGGTATCTGTTCATGGAACAAATTCCTTTAACGCGCAGCATATGCGAAGTAGCATCACGACGTTGTCCCTTCGCTAAACAAGATGTTTTGTTCGTTGTTGACAGGTAAGATTTTGCTTCTACTGTATTTTGTGCTGTCACCCGTCAAGTTTCTGACGCTTATTTATAGACATACGTGAAAACGGGAATATAGCAAAGTTAATTAACGCCACAGTACTCTAGACTCTAGAGAATGCACCGGAGGGAATTATATCTAGCCGTAATATCTCGGGCTATATTTTACTTGCGCAGACGGCGCTGCGTGGTGATGGAAATGGGTTATAAGAACTAGGTACGCTGAGGTTGGGAGGCAAAGGAGGGTAGCCGCTATGAGTCCCTCTTCGAGAATTATTTTTAATTTGAGGAATTTCATACCATCTTGAGCTTATATGCACAAGGGAAAATGATCACGTGCGCAAACATATAAGCGTATAAACTCCCTGCGAACACAGTAATTGAACATTAACTAGAAACTGAAAAGTAAGACAATGCCCGCTCCTGCGTATCCCAAATGGACAAACTACAAATATCATATATGATTTGAAATTATTGTGCACACGAACAATCTAATTGATCCGTGGGCAGAAGAGCTACCGTGTTCGTCCACCCCCTGGACGCCATGCCCGTAGTTCAACAGACCTAAAAACTCTTTTTAATTTTATATTGTGATGATATATATAAACATACTCCTGAAAGTTTGGATATTTTATTCGTCAACACATCCAGATACTGGGAACCAAATACTGTATTGGAATTGCATTCATTCAAACATCAAGTTTCCATCAAACAAATTGATACATGCTCGCTGAATAAACATTTCCTGTTGCGTACTCTGAGGCCAAACGCTTTGGCCCTAAACTTTCCATTGTTTAAAATTGGACCATAGTTCATTCTTACGTTCAATTTCACTTGCATCTTGTTAAATTATTTTTTTATGGGCGTCTGTCCACGATCAAGCAAACTCGATCAATCCTGTTTAAACCTCGTTGTTAAGAACATAAATCTTGATATTTAAATATGTGTTCTCAAGTCCGCCCAGATGTTTTTTGCAATGAATCACCTCGATTCAAGTGGGAAATATCAACTTTCCTTGTATGTACATTTTGTTCTAGTAACGCTGAAATAGATTTAGTAGTTCATGTGTTTACACGAAACAGTGACATTATTTCAGTGACGTGCAGCAAGTTCATAACTGTTGTTGTGAATGAGGTCATGACATCTAAAAAGGTAACTTACCATAACTGCTCACATATAAACAGGAAGTGCTGCGTAAGCGGGTGGGTGGTCGAAAAACAACTTAGCGAATAAATGCTTGTAAATAGGCGTTCAAGTACGTTCATTGACGTCAAATCATCACAATACACACGGATCGAATATAGGGTCACATAGTTTGACAGAATGAATATGTTAATTTGATAATATTGTAAGAAAAAAAATCTAATTAAACAAAACATCAAGTATATTGTATTTCCTGCCGCACAGATATTAAATAAACTATCAAGGTCTACGAACAAAAGACCACATGTTGCATTCGGAATGAATATGTATAATATTAGGATTGATGCTTTCCAATTATGCACGGTTTATGCCTTCACATAGTTAAATACCTCCTCAACTACTTAACACACGATCCTTGTTTTGAAATTGTTTTTTCTTCGAGAAATCATGACATTTCTGGTATGTGGTAGAAGAAACTCGTTTGTTTTTCGTGGCTGCAAGTTGAGCGTGAATTTTAGAAACTAAATTAGACTGGCCGTGTTATAAATTATCGGTTTGTTTGATGAACTCTGAACTCTCGTATGATAAGGATCACATACCCGCCGTAAATTTACTATTCTTGCATATAGTATGAACTAACAGAGTATCTCGGTCTCATAAGCCTTCACGAACTGAGTATATGTGTACTGACTCTATTTTTAATAACAATAACTGAATGATAATATTAGGGAAGGGAATATGATGTAAACCTTTTTTGTAGATCGATTGATAATAATACTCGATTGATAGCATAATCCGCGAGTATATTAGTATGAAGATATTATATATATTGTGTTGGAAACTTACTCCCATACCTGTTCGAAAAACACACACATTATTCTACTTATTCCAGTAGCCAGGCGGCTATTTCCAATACTTAAATAAGGATTTTGATGTGATAGCGGTACTGATCTATTTTCCCACCGGCGTTATTTGATGTCTTGTAACCTAGCATTATCAAATAAATAAGTTTTAGAAAATCCTGTTATTTTCGCAATATGGTATCACATGGTTTGAATGCATAATACTGTAAGCATTCTCTTTTTCTTAGGTCAAACACGATCAGCATGGAAGACTTTCGTCTTATCCGTTCATGGATCAAAGATATAATTAAGAGCTTTTCCGTTACGGAACAACACACGAGAGTGGGGTTAGTGCAGTTTTCCGAAACTGTGGAAACAGAATTCGAACTCACCAAGCATCAAGTAAATGTTCTACATAATTCTTGTCACTACTGAAAATTTACTGACCAATCAATACAAAACAGCGTATAATAAGGCCGTAATAACAGGTCTTATTTATCTCCCGGAGGTCCCTCATTTTAACACCTGCATACAGGAAAGATGAAAAAGGTGGTGAGGGATATGTTTGAGCATAGTATTAGCGATTTTATGCTTTCCTGTCATTACTGTATTTTAGTGAATTTTCAGTTCTTTCATTTTTTAGCCCTTCTAGCTAAGCTAGTCCCTTCGGACTTCAAAGCCCATTTTTGTATCTTACATAATATAGCCAGCCTATAGAAAGTGTCCCCACGTTCAACCCTCTGCAAAATTTAATCCGTTCCGTCTCTCAGTTCACACAGCATGAAAACAAGTGCTTAGTCATATATGTCCGTATTTAAGAAAGCAGTTTAGCTAAGATTGTATATACATAAATAATTAAATGAAACTAAGCGAAATAGTTGATTTCATCCTTCTATTCTCCCCATGTGTCATCACAGATGGACGAATGGATCATTTGCCATAATAAATTATATGGCATATATAAAAAAATCTTTTATGTAGGCATATATGTATGTATGTATTGAATCCGTATATTCACAAATGTTTTGATTTCTATTTTCCTAGCCTCTATTCCCAAGCCTTTTGAATATATTTGCCGTTCAGTTAAATTTCTCGCTCCTTTTCGGTACGACTTTTTACTATCGGCCCATTAAGAGCAAGAGCTCATGTTACGTTCAACTATGCAGTATTTCATAAATATCATCGTTTCATTTCGTCAAAACGCGCATCTCATGCTTTCATATATATATATAACTTGAAGAACTCGCGCACACACTAGAACCTTTTTATTTGTTATGGTTTAATAAGTTTTGGACGGGAGAATTCGAGGTCATGTATCGAGTTTAGATTCGTTTCGAGTGAGTGCATATTTTAGCTCTTACTGGAGCTATATGCTCAAAGTCCTTTCCTTAGGTTAGCTGCGTTAACGATTTAAAAAACTTGTTCGCAGCGCTCCGTTGGAAATATTAAAAAGTTGTCAATATTTCTGGTTCTGACTTTCCCTTTATGAATTCCATAGTAAATTACTGTTTAACACAATCTTTCAAGTTAAAAAAAATCGAACAATACCAAATCTTCTCTAATATACAATACTGTATTTCAGACTCTTGAAGAACTACTTGATGCTGTTGACAAAATATCAAATACGTCTTTCACAAGCGGAGAAACAAATATCGAAGATGCACTGCAACATGTTGCTTTAAATTCATTCGATTTTGATAAAGATGGAGGTATATAATAATAGTATTTTTGTTCACCATTACAAATAACTGTGTAATTTTCCTTTTTCCAGCTTATTGTGATTTTTCTGTTTGCAGATGGAAGGAAACACGTTCGCAAAACGATTATCTTACTGACTGACGGTTGCTCTTCGAAAAGAGAAGCGGTGAAAACAGCAGCTCGAGATTTACATTACGGTGGTGTGGAAATCTACGCGGTAATTATTATTTAAACAATAGAACCATAGTCAGTTTTGTGGGTCTTTATAGCGCTGAAGCCGGTAAAAGTGATTTATCAGTGTCATTGGTTCAATGACTTACTGTACATTTTTTATAAATATCTGATGATAATGTGAAAGATATATACGTTCAACCGTGACTCGTATATCAATGTCTTTCATTCTGCATTAACACCTGCCTATTATCATGAGCAGGAGGTGTGGAAACTTTTGAAAATTTGGGAAAAGAAATAAAATATACTAAATAGAGTAAACGTTATTTGAAATAACACCAGAATCAGGATGCTATTTTCAACATAAAAATAAGTGGCTCTCAAATAAGCCAAATACCTAAAGAAGTTAATTAATAGTATATCAGTCGTTGTCGTATGAAAGTATGTATTCTATTAAATGTCCCGCTCCCTCTTGTTTACAGTGAGCGAAAATTGAAGCACCAAATATCTAAGCCAAACAGTGTTTCATGCATTTTAATTTCAAGTTGTATAATATGTTCAATATTATGTGCATAGGTTTAAGTTTAGTCTGTTATATTCTCGATGTCAGTGCTCACTAATCACCTAAATTAAAATATTGTAATGATAACCTCAAGGTCTCTTTATATTGCTAGTCACTCAACTGAAATATTTGTACGGTTCTCAGGTCGGAATCGGTGGGAAAGCCGATAAAAATCAACTAGGAGATGTCGCCTCTTCCCCTGACTGGAACCACGTCACTTTACTTCGCTACTTCAGAGAGTTGCCGCGTACGGCGCAAGTTATAGTCAACCGAATGTGTCAAAGTTTATTTCCACGTTGGTTTAACATTTGAACTTTGAACTGACGCAATCATTTTCTCGATATATATTTACTAAATTCGAAATTTACCTTTTAGTATATCCAGGAGCCATAATTGACTTACAAATAATGGTGGAATATGAATACGAAGGGCAACAGCAGACAAGCGTTGAATTTGTAGAACAAAGTTCAACATATGGATACTCGACTGGGGAACGATCGGTGAAAGCGTGGATTAAGAGTCTTGTGGACAGCTTCCATATAGGTCGTACATACACCATGGTGGGAATGACTATGTTCGGTAACACAACGCAGCAGTCATTCGAAGGACGGCAATATCTTACAAAAGGTTGGTTCTTCGTGTGCTATTGACCCTGGAAACTTTTTGCCAGTTACAAATCGCACTTGAATTTCAAAGAGACAGCTTATTTTTCCGAAAATATATTTCTCCTTCAATCAATCACGCGCTTCGGGAAATGTCAACTAGCTTGTATTTGTCGAATACAGCTCGTTGTTGGTGGTGATGCATCGGTCAACAAGTAATACATTTCCAATATTGCCATTTTTATTTTGCTGAACAATCGCAAATCACCCTTTTTTATCAACAAGTTGTGACTAGAACGACAATTTTGTTTGGCATGAGTTCAAAAATCGAAAAATTAAGCACGCACAACGTGAAATTCGGATATTGGATCGAAACTGCGAAATAGGGGGATTGAGAATTGGTTCTTCCTACCTGCAAATTGCAAATATTGGCAATTTTGTGAAATCTCTATATATAAAAAGAAAAAAATTGTTTATTCGTTCGCTGTAGGAAACCAAACGTTTTATAAATGCATTTTAAAATATAGTGTACCTCCATAAAGACCCTATAATTCATTTGTTCGTTATGGATCGTCAAATAAAGCTGAACACCAGCTGCAGTTAAATGTCAAGTTAATTAATGATTAACAAGCGGATGTCTACATATGAGTGAAGTGTATATTGGATTTGATTTCTGTTCTTCATGTAATATATACCATGTTCGTAAATAATAATGCAGGAAAAGTATTTAACTTTCGTGACAAAATTTTACGCTTGTTACGCACTTATTATTAGCAGATATATAGAACCACTGAACACTACTACACACGCTCTCACTGGTTCAAAATTACATGAAAATATACTGGGGTGTTTTGCTGCGTTATTAACATTAAATAAACCAATTTGAAATTTATAGACGGTGTATTAGAAGCCATCGACTTGTCGAATTTCACTACTTTATATACTTCCGTGGACTGGTCGTCAGTGTTCAATCAAACGTATGAAGCTTATTTTCGAAGCGGTGCTCGAGGGGATAGCACAAAGGTAACAGGATATTTAATTTTTGCTTCGAAAGCTTATATTTCAGGTGTTTTAAAGTATTAAAACGTACATTTTTATTTATACTTCTTAGCATTTGCACACACCCTTCACTTTCAGCTGAGACTTCATATGATTTATAACTGATCTTCCACCCTTCCCAAAAGTGCAAAAAGACCCGTTCACCCCTTACAATTCCCTGACCCATCCCAGACTCCTTTACAGTTCTTATGAAATATAGGGTTTGGATTATGGCACGGGTAACAACTTCAACGTTGAGTCATAACAATGCAATGGTTTTTGTGAACTAATATGTTATATATAATAGCGTTATAACGGACAGAAAAAATTGGGCAGTAACAGTCCCATTATATCCGAAATCTGTTGCGAACAGGCAAAGTTTGACTTTCAGATATTGAGAATTTTGACTCAAACGTGCGTGTTTCGAGCTTATCCTACTTATCGATGATTGATGAGCGGCGATGTATTTGGTTTAGTACCGCAGTTTCCCCATTTGATTAGTTACCTGCCTGTGGAAGTTTACCTCGATTCCAAACTAATGTTGACTACTGCCACCGAGCTGCATCAATACAAATTTTGGTCGATACTGTTTATGTGGTCCCAGTGTATGCCCTCCCAGTGTATGTTATAGGGCAAATAGATAGTTTCTCTTTTACAAGTTTTCGATTGATAACCGTCCCCAAGTCACCAAGATTTCCGGACTCGAGTTTCCTTACAGTGTTTTCTGGATAGAGTTTTTCTCACACTTATAACACAGATACCATATTAATATTCTTTTATGTGAATTATCCCTGATCTAAATACTCCAAGTAGTGAATTTTTTTTATCGTTGCAGGTGTTTGTAGTGTTTAGTCATTCGACAGCTTCTGCGGAATTTTGGAAGACAATACAATACTTTTCACGTGTGTACGGACTCAATGTCTTTTGGATGAGCTATAATTCATCGGATTCCGTGTTCTGGAGGTATGCAAGTACTGACGACTCGACGAGCGGTGTGTGGACGATGGGCAAAAGTACCACAGGAAGACCCGAAGACTTACGTTCTATCGTTCTTAATGTCGTCCAGAAAATAAGGGATGCATCTGTTCCAAGTAGGTTGATGTAATTTTGGCATCCATTGCTCCCTTCAAAACGGTTCTATTCTGCAAAGAAGAAAACTGAATTGAAATTGTTTTAAATCGTTGTAGCATGCGATGGGTTCGAATTGGACTTGCAGTTTCTGATTGATGGCTCATCCAGCATAAAGAGTTATAATTTTGATAAAATCAAAGATTGGGTTTCTTCACTCGTAAGCTCTTTCGATGTTGGCCCATATACAACGCGAGTAGGTAAGTCAACGCATTTCGGTATATATATCAATTAGGAAAAAGATATCAAAAAAGCTTTGTTGCCATGACCCTTAATCTTTTTAACCTGTACTCCTTAAAGTTTTACAGTAGTTCACTGTTCCCACTGCAAGCTATAACTTATGGAAAGCTTGAACCCTCTTCTAATCATTCATGAATCATTTCACACCCAACAGCCAGGTGACTGTGGCTTGGCATAACCCCAACGAGTTTGATATTTATATAGGAATCAAGTGCAAATATCAAGTCAGCCATTACCAAAACTTTTATGATTTTGCCGCCAAAAAGTCAATAACATAAACCAAGTTATTTCACTGTGCTAACAGCGGTATGTATTCGGTCGAGCTAATATTTTTATTGCAACTGGGTGTTGTTACTGCGGTATCCGCTTTACAAGCGTTTTATGAACGTCGAATTCTGTTTGCCCAAGAATGCGTTTTGCTTCCTACAGACATGCCAAATTGGTTATTGTTGTCTGGTTTACCAAGATGTCTAACTGCTGGGGCAATAACTAGGTACAACCGCCTTCTTTAAGATAAATAATTATCAGGACCCGATATATAGCCACTGACGAGCAGCTTATGGACCTAAGAGGATTGGTTACTCGTTGAAGTTTAATTTGCAATTTATTTTTATTTGTAGGAGCAATTCAGTTTAGCGACGAACCTAACGTGGAATTCAATCTTAACACCTACGCAACCAAACTTTCCACTCTTAACGCAGTGAAGAAGATCCCATTCAAAGAAGGAAGAACCAGCACTGGCAAAGCAATTAATTTTACACTGACTAATAGTTTTGTTCCTAATGCAGGATCGAGAAAGGGAGTGCAAAAGGTAGTTTAAGTTCATCTGTGAAATCTCTATATTGGATTTAATGAGCTTTGGTTTATTTAAGGTTTTAGTTGTGATGACAGATGGATCATCGCAAGATGATGTGACTGCTTCTGCAAAGATTCTTCACAAATCTTCTAATCTGCAAACTTACGCGGTAAAACAGTGGAAATATGGTTTTATAATTAAGTAACCAAAATCGAGACAAATCCTATTCGAGTCATTAGTCAACTCAATTTCTTTTTCTAATTTGCCCCGCTCGATTCTTTTCCTGTAAATTGAGTCAATTCAAGTTGTTAATTAAAACAGAAAAACATTTAAAAGGAAATAAATATAAAATTTAAGTGTTATAAAACGAGAAAATTAACTGAAGTATTATTTGCAGATCGGTGTTGGTGAAGCCAATTTCCCTCAGTTGCAGGAGATTGCCTCGAGTCCAGACGACATTTACCTATACAAAGTCGAAGACTTTGACGAAATAAATACCATGAGGAACAGCCTGTTTAAAAGCCTATGTGCTAATGTTAAAGAAGAAGGGAAAATTTGTAAGTATTTCAAGTATAATTATTCGTAATAGATATCAGTTGGAAAAAAATGCGATATTATGTGAAATTTAATTTATATATCAACAATATGCAGTTTGCCCATCCGCCGAAATGGATTTATATGTTTTGGTGGACGATTCAAGTGCGCCTCCGACCTCTAGTGAATTTCAATCTTTGCAAATTTTCATAAAGAATTTGGCAATCACCTTTCCTATCGGTCCTCATGCTGCTCGCATTGCAACTGTGTTATTCTCATCTGTTCCCAGGTGCAAGTCTATCTATTTGTGTGTCTTTATTTTATAAATTACGATGGGTATCACTTGTAGAGGTTGTTGAATGAAGTTTTTTCTAATACTGTACAAATAAGAGGCGGTAAATTGTATAAGATTTGTTTGAATGTGTAACTGACAAATGTTGATTTTTCTGCCTTTCAGTACTCAGTTGGCTTGGAATAAAAGTTTCAATAATTTTATGGAAAGATAAGTATCTTTCTCCGTATTTAATGGCATACATCCTTCTCTATAGCCACTGTATTTCATGAATTTCACAACCGTCCATCATCTATAATTCTGCCTGCCACTGAACAACAGTTTTTATTTTGCAGGACTGCATTCTCTTTGAGTGAAAACATGAACAGTGAAACTCTGCAAAATGCAATTACTTCGATGGGATCTGTGAATATCCCTCAGAACTACAGGACCGATGTAAATTTAACTTCCGCGCTGCTGTTCGTTCAAAACGCGATCGACGACAAAGATTTCGGATCGAGGGATGGTGTAAAGAAGGCAAGTCCGAAAAAGGATTTGTGCAAGACAATTTTTTGACTCTTAATTTACATATTTTTAAAGGTTGTTCTCATTATTATGTCGAATCCCACTGATAACAATCCAGAAAAGGCGGCAGGGGAACTCGCAAAGGATGGTGTCAAAATTTTTGGAGTCAGCATTGGACGTACAGCAAGTTTAACTCAAGTCGAGAATGTGAGTGCTTGGTAACACGTGATCATAAAGAAATACAGGATACTTGCTATTGATAATTGTTTTATTTATTATTTTCTTTTGCATTGAAGGTTATCACAGGACCAGGGAATGACAACTTCTTTGCAGTGTCAGATTGGTTTTCGCTTGAAAAACTGGAACCAAGTTTGACAAGACAAGTATGCAATGTATCCTCAACTGGTAATATAACGTGAAATATTCAAATTCAATCCATCCTTCAAACGGCTCTTACCCAATTACGCTTTTGTTTTATTCTGTATAGTTTGTAAAAACAAATTCAACATCGTTTTCATTGTGGAAAACTCGTTTTCGATGGACAAAACTAATTTTAAACACATCATGAACTTCATGGCAAACCTAGCAAGTGGTTTGGACGTTAGTTATGCCGGAGTACACTATTCTATGGTTGTTAACAACGATGATACAATAGGAGGATCTCTACGTATAAAGGTTTGTTTCACAAAGTGCAAGTTTTAATGCTTTTGTGGCACTTAACCGCTACATTCATTTTTCTCACAGGAACTGTATTTGAAAGCTCATTACAATAATAAGCATAATTCTATTTACAATTCTGTGTTTGAATGCTTGATCTTAATTACCATTTACTTACCGATAATTTTGTATCTAGTACATATAGCCAGGAGCAGCAGTTATATATATATATTGCATCTAATTGATTTAGAACTTCACAAATGAAGAAAACGTTAGGAGTGCAATCCTAGATATTCCGCTGCATATCGGCGCGGTGGACGTTTCTCAGGCTCTAGATTTCGCCAGGGATTACGGATTTCTAAAAGAGGATGGCTCCAGAACTAACGTTCGTAAAATGATAGTACTCATAACAGATGGAGTTGGACTAATTGAAAGTGACTACATCACAGATACGAATGATGTAAGATTTACCCCATAACCATCTCTATTCCCTAAGTTGGGTATAATTTTTTTTTTGGCCCCTTACTGTCTTGCAGCTGTCCGATGTTGGAATACAACTGATGAAAATTGGAATAGGGGAAGTACAAAATGAAGGATATAGTGACATAGGGGGAATACCAGAAATCATCGCTTATGACTCGGACACGATCACGGTCGATTCGTATCATGACTTGTCGGGAGCCAGGTCGAAGGTTATGAGGAAATTTTGTGAAGGTACTGATTTGTTTTTCATTTGGGTTCAGTGTTTTTAGGTCCCAGCTTTTTTCGCTACTTTTGATCCTCGTTTTCGCATTTTCAACAGTCGTTCATTTCTTTCGAAAGCAGGAAAAGAAATCTCGAGCGAGATGATACGAAACAAGCTAGTAGTTTTCTAGTTTTGCCCATTTTTATTCGGGCGATTGTACAAACTGGAAGTTTAATATTTCGTCCCCAGTTTGGAAATAAAAAATACAATTTTCTCATTTCTGCGCATTTTGAGCCACTTTTTTAAATGGGTTGTTACTTTATTGCGTGTTATGAAGTCTTTTTTTATGCAGATGCCGAGTGTCCGCTGTTTTATTGGGAAAAAGGAACGAAAAGCGGTAATTGCAATTACTAAAATGAAATATTAAGTACATTAATAAACTACTAGATTTAATATATATAATTTCTGTACTAGTTTTTCCCTTTCATACTAAGTATTCGCATCTTTTTTCTCGATTTTATCTTGCAAGGTATGGATTTAATCACTTCATTGGATTTGAGGGAAATGGCAGACCAGTGGAACTTAAAGACCCGGAAAGGATTGGATGATAATTCAGTTTCATTCAAATTCAACACAAGAAGTCGTGTCTCTGGATTGCAATCGTAATATTATGTATTACTGTATATACAATAGATATGAAGGGGTTGTAACCACACCTGATGAAAGCGGGGTATTTGGATGTACCTACAATTTTCACAGATGCTCACCTCTATTTTACGGCATTCAATACCCACTTTTTTCCCCAAAAAATGGTCCAAGAATTAACCCCGGGTCTAATACATTAGGTGAGAATAAGAGAAACTTGAATTTATTTTCTAATTGATTTTAAGTGAAATGGGTCATCTGATACAGTATATATAAATATACTGTAGTGCTATGTTACCAACATATGATGCTGATGTACTGGAAACGTTTTTACATTTGTCTGTTACCGTATATCTGTTTTTTTTAGGGAAATATTTCCTAACGGTTTCCCTCCGAAAGAATTCATGATAGTATTGGTGCTGAGAATGCAAAAAATCACTTTTGTTGAAGACGTTTGGAACATCATAGAGCTAGCAAGCAGTGACGGATCTCCACAATTTGTAATTACCATTGACAGTCCGTCGCAAGAAATATTTGTGTCTGGGTAAGGTCGTTTGCCGTTCCTTGCTTTATATCCTAAAACATTTCGCGTCTTTACGAATATTGAATTTCATATTTCACAGTGGTAGAGAATCAAGCGAAACTGTGGTATTCAGCAATGCTGCCACTAGGGAACTTTTTGACCGTAAATGGCATAAATTACAATTAATGTTCAGCTCAAATTTCATTGAACTGTACGTAGACTGCGAATTTGCTGGAAGGTGAGCATTTGAAGTTGTCGGTTTATGGTTTCATCGTGTTGCTAATAACAAATCTTCCATATTGCATTAGGTTTCCCTTTCAATTGAGCACTCAGCGCTCTGCCCATGATAGCGGTACTGTGCGAATAGGTAAACTGATGTCCAGTAAGAAATCTGCAGGGGTAAATAATGATTCTATAGTATGTATCATTTAGTGATTTGATTAGATTTTCTCTTGACCATTTCGCACATATGCAGTTCGATCTACAGCGAATGGATTTAGGTTGCGGCCTAAACGCAGATCTCGCCTCCAATTTGGAAACGTGTTGTGAACTGAAGGGATATTTTTCGGAAGACGTATGATTGAATCTACCTAATTCATTTTTATCACACTGTTATCATTTTATCATGTAGTCAATTATTAATACCATATATATATAGCACACTTATTTGAGGTATATAATTTTCCATTTTGTTTCAGTTTTCATTTTATTACCATCATAGCCGGATTAACATGGCACATTTTTGAGTGATTTTGTCAGGTTATATTTTCTGTATAACACTACACTAGCCTAATTCGTCCCTGATACTCCCAATACGATTTGAACACTACATGAACGCAGACTTTGAATCAACAAAATTATTTATTTCCTTCCAAGTGCGGAAACAAGACCCCAAATCCCCAAAAAACTAAAGGACCACGACATGGTACAACCACAACTGCCAAACCATTTGAAGAATATAAATCATCGACGATATCGAATCAACTCGAAGGAGACATAGAATGCCGATGTGAGCCAGGTTTTCCGGGCCCTCCTGGCTTGCCAGGGATTTCAGGCACTAAAGGAGACCTGGGACCGTCGGTATGGGATAATATGCTAATCAATTATTGTATCTATGATATAGGTGTCTTATCATTTTCGAAACTCAACTTCCTCACCAACCTTTCACAATTACCTACTGTGTGTACTACATGTTCACGATCGTTTAAAATAATTTCTTAGGGACTGGATGGATTTAGGGGTCCTCCAGGACGCAAGGGTGAAAAAGTAAGTGAGCTCGAACGTAAATTTATTTTTCTTCTTTTCGACATTTTACATTTTTCTTTCCAATCCTTATTACAGGGAGAAAAAGGCGAAATTACTGTCGAATTACCAGGTTTACCCAGCACAGGTTCTGTCTCCGTGGTCGAAGGGAGGGGTCTTCCAGGACCTCGGGGTACTCCAGGACTACCAGGTCCACCAGGATTACCTGGAAGGGCCGTAGGAGGCAGTGTGAGAGGACAGAAAGCACAGACGGTATAAATTACTGTGATTTTTTTCTTATAATCTCAATCTTTGAATGAAGTACTTTTATGTTTTCAGTGGGGAGTCACCGATTCAAGGGTTGTTGATCAAGTTGCACGTTCGGTTTGCATGGAAATTATAACAAGTATGAGATTTGCATTTTTTCTCTCCTTGAATATATGACAAACACAATTGCTTCTTATAGTTATGTTCTCTCTTCGTAGATGAGCTACCGAGAATGTTGGTAAATTTAATTGAAGGACAAAGATTGGGCCTGAATTTGAAAGGTGATAGAGGAGATCGTGGACCACCTGGTGAATCGGGGTATCAAGGAGACACTGGTTTAACTGGACCTCCTGGCACTCCTGGTTTACCTGGTATTCGAGGACCCCATGGTCCGATAGGTCCTCGAGGACTGAGAGGTGCTTACGTTATAAATATTTCGATGCTCTGTAACTTACTGACTCTGCTCCGACTATAATATTATACCGAATATAACCTAATCACTTTGTAGGTGCCAAAGGAGAAGATGGAGAACGAGGTATAGCCGGAGTGGGTACCCCAGGTATTCCTGGACCACGAGGTCAAATGGGATATTCAGGTGAAACGGTCCATGGAAAACCAGGGGAGAGAGGTCGAACTGGTCTGACGGGCCCGCAAGGAAAACCTGGCATTGCGGGGAGTAGGGTAAGAAGACCGTTATTGTCATTGAATTTAATCCTTCTGTTTTCCTGCCGAAACTGTAAAATAGTCATTATCACTTATCAGGGAAGTCCAGGTGTGACTGGCCATTGCGATACAGCTTACTGCTATTCAGCTGTGTACGACTGGATATCTCGTACTGGTATGATGGGCAGAGACAGTAGCATAAAAGGTTGATGACTGTTGTCTATGCTCGTAGAAGGCCACTTCCACTATAAAGTGGAGGGAATATAGTTTACTTCCTACGTTCAGTACAACCAGACGTGGCGTTTTTTGACCTGTTCATAGTAGTGTAATGGTATACCATATATAGATGTATTTGTTCCACTATGCCTTTGTTAGAAACATTCAGCATTATTATCTGTGTTGTATTCAGCATAAATGAAAAGGTAAATCTGAACTGAATACCTTATTTGCTTTGATTTTATCCTTCCTTCAATCTATTCACTTCGGGATTAACACCTACGTGGTATCAAGTGCGTTGAACTTTAGACTTAATAACTTAAGACAGGTAATCATGATTTAAAATGTTAAATCACTACAATTCAAAATAATCTTAAGGAGTAGATAGACTTTATGTGCTCTTTTCCTTAACACTCGGTAATGTACGTACCATAAAAAAAAATTGCATTTTTACCAGTTAGCTTTCCAAGAAGTATTATATAGTCTTTTTTAGCTATGGTATAAATCATATCTTATTATATTTTTCATATGATATTTTATACCCTATCCTTGAAAATCCGGAATATTTGTCTCCATAAGAGGAGGACGAGTTAGTTACATTAAATTAGCACGAAGCAACGTGATCAGACATTTCCCTCATGTTTTTTGAAAGGTTCCATAAGGAAATTTGGTATACATTTATTGCTTTTAAAATTAAGTCTTGATAATGCAATAACTTCTACCCGATACTAACATTTCTTTTTTTATATTCCCTCACGGGGCAACCCAAATATTATTTTTTGTTTATCGAATCCGCATAAAATATAGGTGCTTAACCTGTGTGAGTGGACGTTGGTGTCATTCTTTTGAAGAAAAAGGTAATATGCTCTCTGTTTGTGCTGTAAGATGTCATAACCAAACGTATACTGGATTTTTGAAGGCGGATTCGTATTTTTTGTTTGTCATTTCACTATTTTATGCCACTATTCCTCATACAAGACGTTATATTTCTTTTCTCCTAATACACGAAGCTGTTTGTTCATTCAGCTGCAAAAACTGTGTAAAAATCAGATATAAGCATCGACATAAGTGTCAGTTGAGATAGTACTTGTATCAGATTTGATATGTCTAACCAACATTTTTCAATTATATTCCCTCTACTTTTAGATTTCGACAATGGTGATAACTGATGTCACAGACTCGATTCACCTAATGAACAAACGGTAATTGCAGTCGCGGAGATAACAAAACTGTAATTATTACTTGATTCCAGTAAGACTTACTTATTTCTGTATTCCTCACCTGATGGTTCCCATCGTTGTCTTGTTGTTTTTGGACACGATGCCGTAAGTAGACAACGTATGTGTAAATATTATATGTTTACTCATTAAGCAATAATGTGTTTCGCAACACGTCACTGTCGGTCCAGTAAACTAGTTACGGTATTCTGCTTATGGTGAACTAACTAGAACACTAGGTTATACACTAAAATTGAAGAAGCATCTGGAGATTTTCACAACGCAAAAAGAACTGACCGATTACGCAAATACAAATATTTACATTGAAATATTATTAGCATTTTTTGTTATATTTATCCCATCTCAGCTATTTAAACAGGATGCTTGTCCATTTCATTCACCTCTACCCTGTTAACTCGACAAGATGAAGTTGTTACTGGTACTCATATTTGTTGGACTGGCTGTTGCCAAGAAGACCTTCTTCGGGTATGTATCATAATGTAGTGGTGATGTCTTGTCGGCGTCTTTCTAATCGTTTTTTTTCTGTTAGTGATCAAGTACTTACACTTCATCCCGATACTCAAGAACATGTGAAACTCATTCAAGGATTAGATGAAACAATCGGCTTGGTTAGAACACTTAGCAATCTAACTCATTTATTATATATCTCAATACTATAAAAATTTTCTTTCGTATAAGGTCGATTTCTGGAGCCCACAATATTCTAGCATGGTCAAAATGCACTCTTCGGTCGATATCAGAATACCCCGGTGAGACTGCTATCTACTGATATCTTGCAACTAAAGTGTTTATCAGAGTCCAGTCCTTGTATACCTTTTTTACTGCGGTTTCATTTCCTGAGTTCCATGGCCCAGAAGGGTTAAGAGGGGTGGAATGTAACACTCTTTATTTTTTCATTTACCTCCTCAGTCCGATACCCTCTTTGACTGCCCAGTCTCCTTTTGTACCCCCTTGCCCTCTCTACGAAAATGATGATAGGAAAGTGTTGTACAATCGGAATTAAATTGGAATGAATTTTGTTGTTGTAGAGCTGATGTCCTAAGTCTGAAAAAGCTATTTCATCAGAACGAACTCCGTTTCGACGTTAGTGCATACGTTCTTTTTATTGTGAACAGTACAACTGCTTACACTAATCTATATATACAGCTGAAAATTATTTTATTTCCAATCTACAGGTCAAGATTGAAGATATCCAAACACTTGTAGATGAGCAAGTTGAGGGAAGACAATCGGAGTCACCAAAAGCTTTTGGAGATTATGACTACAATATCTACCACTCATACGATGACGTAATGTTTGTTACACCTGATAAAATTCAAAATTGAATATCTCAAATATATCTATTTTTTTTCTCGTCATAAAGCTTAGATATAACATATAGTCCATTAGGACTACTTGGAACTACTTTATTGGTTGGGATTGGATCATTTTTGTTTAAACAATTGATAATCTACTAACTTAAACTCTTTGTTTCTGTATAATTGTTTCTACCAATTTAGATTTCACAATGGACTCAAGATATTGCTGATACGTACGCTGGCATTGTTTCTCGTTCTACCGTAAACTCATTCGAGGGCAGAGAAATTCCCGCGCTAACTATTTCAACGAACTCAAACAATCCTATTATTCTCGTAGATTGCGGTATTCATGCTCGCGAATGGATCTCTCCAGCATTTTGCCAATGCTTTGTCAGGAATGTAGGTGCCATCAATACAATATTCTAGTATTACCATAAACTGATGTCTGATTCTCTGCAAATGTCTCGATATGGTCTAGTTTGATTTTCTAACAACACGCTTCAAAACAATCTTTTAATTTTTTTGCTTTGCTATTCGTAAATATCGAAGTTTAACATAAGCAACATATGTGTATGGGTATTATTTAGGTTTCATTGTAGAAGTTTTGTTTTATCTGTCATATTAATAATTTTCTTTTGTACAACAGTTGCTTACCGATCCTGATCTACAACCTATTTTGAATAGTTTGACCTTCATAGTCATACCTGTTGTAAACGCTGACGGATATGCATACACCTGGAGCAATGTGAGTTAAATCATCTTCAAGTTGCTTATTACGTTTATTTGACTTTCGATTCGAGTCTTTTGAAGGTGTATATAATTCCTCAAAGGAGATTTCTTGACCCTAAATTTAAAGATACGCTGTTGCTGTTAATGATGATTGGATTGCCTCGCGTTTAGGATAGGATGTGGCGGAAAACGAGATCTATAAATCAAAATTCTGCATGCATTGGAACTGATCCAAACAGAAATTTCGACGCTGGGTGGGGAGGTGACGGATCCTCTCCCTTTCCCTGTGCGGACACTTATATGGGATCATCGGTGGAGTCCGAAGTTGAAGTGAAAGCACTTTCAGATTTAGTGAGATCACTGAAAGACCAGTTGAAGGTGTGAATAAAAAACCTTGGAAATGAAAAACTTAAAAACTTAAATTTCCTTCCAGGCTTTATACAGTGTTCTCCTCTAAAATGCTGTAATATCAGTTTATTATTGCTCTCTTCAGGTTTATGTTACCTTCCACAGCTACTCGCAGATGATTTTGTATCCATATTCGTATACGTACGATTTGGCAGCGACAAATGGTCTTTTGGTTGGTAATTTCATACATCATTCTAGATTTCAAACTATTATAAAGTTTTTGGATTATAATCCATTCGTTTTTTTAGGCGCAGTACGCCGAGCTAGCTAACGCTGCAATTGAAGCACCATTTAATACAGCATATATTAATGGTCCTGGTGCCGAAACAATCTGTAAGTATACAAATATCTTCTCAGGCCGTCCGGACAAAAAAATTGATTTGCCTTTAAGATCCGGCAGCTGGAGGATCCGATGATTTCTCTTACGATACTGGAGTAAATCTCGCGTACACCGTTGAACTTCGGGATACAGGAAGATATGGATTCCTCCTACCTGAGAGATTGGTACGGCACACATTTACTAATTAATATAATTCATTGTGAATAACTAGAATTATACCGAAAGTAAGTTAAGTAAGTTCTTCGCAATTGAGTCATTTTTTTGACGACTCCATTCGCAATTTTTGTGACTTAACTCAACTCCAATCATGTGACTTAAGATATTCAACTTGAATCGAGTGAGTAGCGTTTTATGAGTGGCCTTGACTTGAGATTTAGTTATGCTGTGACTTGTCTTGACTTCACGTGAAACTGAAATAAGTTTGGACTCTTCCTAGTCTCTGGTTTATGGCGATATCGAGTTTTATATGGCTGATTAACAGAAGTACATTGATACCCTTTTTTGCTTTTTAATTTATAATTTATTTATTCGAAGATTGATGACACTTGCATAGAGACGACAGAATTAATGAAGGTGTTTGCCCAAGCCGCAATTGATCAGAAAGACGTCCAGTAAATTGTCATAAAACACCTCCACTGACATGTAATTTCAACTATTATTATTACTAATTGTAATCGTGAAAATAAACAATGATCAATAGCAATATCTGCATTTTGTTAGGTGATATGTGCAGATACATTTCAAGCTCTTACATTTCTTATATATCTATATTGACTCAGACTTTGAGGGTACAGTACGTTAGTTTTAAGTACTGTGACGTTATTAAGCTCTATCGTGTCGACAAGTGCAAGTTAAAAGTAACAACAGTCAGTATTCGATACCAGTTCGAGTTTGATATCAATTACCATACTTTGCGAACTACACTGACATACTTTTTCCCAAATTCCGAACCATCGCCCTAACCGTGATCTACTCTTTTCTTAATTGTTTGAATTATACCGACGTCAACCGATAGCATAGTTTTGAGCAGCGACTAACGCTAAAATTTTTGACAAAAACTAAGGCAATATTTGAAAGTAACACCTTATTGAAATGTTGTATACCTTCCTTTTCTCGGTTTGATAACAAGTCTTCCGTTTCGAAGTAACATATTCTCAGATCTGTTAGTGTAATATTGTATTTAGGCGATTAATTGAAATTGTCATTTTCACGTAAGTGTCAAAGTGATCATACCAAGTCTTAGTCGAGATAGTACTTGTATCAGATTTGATATGGCTTATCACATTTTCAATTATATTCCCTCTATTTTTAGAATTCGACAATGGCGATAACTGATGTCACAGACTCGATTCACCAAATGAGCAAACGATAATTGCAGCCGCAGAGATAACAAAACTGTAATTATTACTTGATTCCAGTAAGTCTTACTTATTTCCGTATTCCTCACCTGATGGTTCCCATGGTTGTCTTGTTGTTTTTGGATACGATGACGTAAGTAGACAACGTTCTTGTAAATATTATATGTTTACTCATCAGCAATAACGTGTTTCGCAACACGTCACCACGTTACTGTCGATTCCGGTGAAACAGATACGGTATTCTGCTAGATTGAAGTAACAGCCTATTCTGACAATTCTGAAATACCTAAAATAGATCAAAATCAATTGCAAGTTTATCCCATTAGCCTAAATAAGCTGCCGTTTTATGTGTAAAGTTCTGAAAGACGCAGCAGAAGCAAATTGATATAAATATTATGTAACTACTGTAGGACCACAATTACACACTAATTCGCACACTAATTTACGGTGAACTAACTAGGTTCTTATACACTATCTTTGGGTTAATTATTTGAAATATCCACGTAGCAATCGAGAAAGTTTGTTTGTCGCAATACAGCTTCGCCATTTCTCTTCTGATCTTTACAAAATTCAGTTTCTGCTGGTAAATATGTCACTGGTAGACATATTTCTATCACCAAGGTGTATGTGAAGCATCTGGAGATTTTCCCAACGCAAAATAAACTTGCCGAATGACGCAAATACAAATATCTACATTGAAATATTATTAGCTTTTTGGTTATATTTATCCCATCTCAACTATTTAAGCTGAATGCTAGTTCCATTCATTCACCTCTATCGTGTTAACTCAACAAGATGAAGTTGTTACTGGTAGTCATATTCGTTGGACTGGCTGTTGCCAAGAAGGCCTTCTTCGGGTATGTATCATACTGTAGTGGTGATCTCTTGTCGGCGTCTTTCTAACCGTTTGTTTTCTATTAGTGATCAAGTACTTACACTTCATCCCGATACTCAAGAACATGTGAAACTCATTCAAGGATTAGATGAAACAATCGGCTTGGTTAGAACACTTAGCAATCTAACTCATTTATTATATATATCAATACTATAAAAAGTTTCTTTTGTATAAGGTCGATTTCTGGAGACCACAATATTCTAGCATGGTCAAAATGCACTCTTCAGTTGATATCAGAATACCCGGGTGAGACTGTCAGGATCATGCTATATAACTCGCAACTAAAGTGTTCATTAGAGTCCAGTCCTTGTATAAATTTTTCACTACAGTTTTATTTCATGAGTTCTATGGCCCAGAAGGGTTAAGAGGGGTGGAATGTAGCGCTTTTTATTTTTGCATTCAACTCCTCAGTCCGATACCCTCTTTGGATGCCAAATCTCATTTTGTACCCCTTGCCCTTTACGAAAATCATGATAGGAAAGTGTTGTCCAATCGGAATTAAATTGGAATGAATTTTGTTGTTGTAGAGCTGATGTCCTAAGTCTGAAAAAGCTATTTCGTCAGAACGAACTCCGTTTCGACGTTAGTGCATACGTTATTTTCATTGTGAAATTAGTGTGCTTAAGTCTAAAGGTTTACATTGGGAATTTTTTGTTTTCAATCTACAGGTCAAGATTGAAGATGTCCAAACACTCGTAGATGAGGAAGTTAAGGGGAGACAATCGGAGTCACCAAAAGCTTTTAGAGATTATAACTACAATATCTACCACTCATACGATGACGTAATGTTTGTTACATCTGAGAATATTCAAATTCCAAATTAAACATCTTAGTGCAAGTCAAGAACTTAAGATAACGATAGACACAACTCACTTATTATCAGGGTTTATAGATTAACAAAAATTTAAGTCGGTTTACAAATTATCTGATTTTGATTTTCGTCATATAGATATTACTTGATTCCTCGTTCACTTAATGAACGGTCTATGGAATTCAGGATTTTTGTAATATCCTTTCAGCAGAGCAGATCCAATTATCTTTGTTTGAACAATTATTAAACTACTAACTCAAAGTCTCTGTTTGGGTATAATTATTTCTACTAATTCATTTCTGATATAGCTCTATTCTGTATCGCTCAATTCAGTTTCAATTTAGATTTTACAATGGACTCAAGATATTGCTAATACGTACGCTGGCGTTGTTGATCGTTTCACCGTAGGAACCTCATTCGAGGGAAGAAAAATTCCCGCGCTAAACATTACAACGAGCCCAAACAATCCTATTATTCTCGTCGATTGCGGTATTCATGCTCGCGAATGGATCTCTCCAGCATTTTGCCAATGCTTTGTTAGGAATGTAGGTGCCATCAATACAATATTCTAGTATCACCATAAACTGATGACATAAATTCTCTGCAAATGTCTAGGTATTCGTCTATTTCACATATGGTCTAGTTTGGTTTTCTAACAACACGCTTCAAACCAGTAATTCAGAGTCGGCTATATTCAGCTCGCTTTTCCATAAATCCGATTTTTCATCCTTCTAAACAAACTGTCTAAATCACCCAAGTTTTTTGCTTTGTTATTCGTAAATATCGTAGTTCAACATAGGTCACATATGTGTATAGGTATTAAGAAGTTTCACTGTAGATGTATTGTTTATCTGTCATATTAATAATTCTCTTTTTACAACAGTTGCTTACCGATGCCGATCTACGACCTATTTTGGATAGTTTGACCTTCATAGTCATACCTGTTGTAAACGTTGACGGATATGCATTTACGTGGATCATCGATGAGAATGATGTAAGTTAAATCATCTTCAAGTTGCTTATTACGTTTAGTGTATAGAATTCTTTGAAGGGAAATTACTTGACAATATATTATGAATATATGCTGTTATTGATGATTGAATTGCCTCGCGTTTAGAATAGGATGTGGCGGAAGACGAGATCTATAAATCAAAATTCTCCATGTATTGGAACTGATCCAAACAGAAATTTCGACGCTGGGTGGGGAGTTGCCGGATCCTCTCCCCTTCCATGTTCGGACACTTATAAGGGATCATCGGCGGAGTCCGAAGTTGAAGTGAAAGCACTTTCAGATTTAGTGAGATCTCTGAAAGACCAGTTGAAGGTGTGAATAAAACACTTTGGAAATGAAAAACTTTCTTTCAAATTTCCTTCTAGGCTTTATACAGTGTTCTACTCTAAAAATGCTATAATATCAGTTTATTATTGTTCTCTTCAGGTTTACGTTACCTTCCACAGCTACTCGCAGATGATTTTGTATCCATATTCGTATACGTACGATTTGGCAGCGACAAATGATATTTTGGTTGGTAATTTCATACATCATTCTATATACGAAGTCATACTATTATGAAGTTTTGGGGTTATAATTCATTCTTTTTTTCAGGAGAAATATGCTAAGCTAGCCAACGATGCAATTGAAGCATCATTTGGCACAGACTATATTAATGGTCCTGGTGCCGAAACAATCTGTAAGTATACAAGTATTTTCTCGGATCCGTCAGGTAGAAAATTTGTTTTTCCTCTAAGATCTGGCATCTGGAGGATCCGATGATTTCTCTTACGATACTGGAGTAAATCTCGCGTACACCGTCGAACTTCGAGATAAAGGAAGATATGGATTCCTTCTACCAAATAACCAGGTAAATACCAGATAAATTCATTATAAATAACTAAAATTATACTGAAAGGAAGTTAATTAGGTTCTTAACAATCGCAATTAACAGTCTATTTTTTGACGACTCCAATCGCAATTTTTGTGACTTAACTCAACTTCAATCATATGACTTAAGATATTCAACTTGAATCGAGTTAGTAGCATTGCATGACTCGCTCCATTTGAATATGCTGTGACTCGTTATGGCATTATCTAGGTTAATATGGCTGATTAACATAATTTACTTTATAATTTATTTATTTATTCAAAGATTGATGACACTTGCGTAGAGACGACAGAATTAATGAAGGTGTTTGCCCAAGCCGCAATCGATCAGAAAGACGAGTAAATTGGCATTAAACACCTCCACTGACATGTAATTTCAACTAATAATATTACTAATTGTAATCGTGAAAATAAACAATGATCAATAGCAATATCTGCATTTTGTTAGTTGATATGTGCATATACATTTATGCTCGTATTCAAGAAAGCAGTTTAACGCTTAGATTAAAGATAACCATGTGGTTAAGGCTTTAATCGTATTCAAGAAAGTTAAACCGGTTTTTAATTAAAACCGTATTCAAGGAACGCGGAAATTAAAACTCCAGTTTTCTGTTGAATACAGTCACGAAAATATGATATTGAATGAAGTAGTATGTAACTTAGTTGATATATTAGTCGTGCCACATGCTGTTTACGGCCGACAGTAAATCGAGTCATTTTTAGTACTGGGACGATAATGAGCTCTCTTCCGTATCGACAAGTACAAGTACCAAGTAACAGCCTTTATTCGGTACCAGGCCGAGTTTGATATCAATTTTCATTCTTTACAGGCTACACTACCATACTTTTTTTTCCCAATTCCGAACCCTGGCCCTTTCACACGAAAGACTCATAAATCAAGGTCAAACCCGTGATTTACTCTCTTCTTAATCGTTTGAATTATACAGAGGTCAATCGATAGCATAGTTTTGCACAGCGACAAACGCCGAAATTTTGTACAAAAACTAGGGCAATATTTGAAAGTATCACCTTATTGAAATTTCTATACCTCTATTTTCTCGGTTTGATAACACCAGATCTCAGTTTAGTTAGTATAATATTGTAATTCGATGTTGAAAGGGGAGCCTGTTACCAGAATATTCCACTTTGATTGATCGAGGAAATCACCGCAAATTTGTCTCCTGTGAATNTTTCCCAATTCCGAACCCTGGCCCTTTCACACGAAAGACTCATAAATCAAGGTCAAACCCGTGATTTACTCTCTTCTTAATCGTTTGAATTATACAGAGGTCAATCACCGCAAATTTGTCTCCTGTGAATGTATTTCCAGGATGCTGACTTAGTTATATTGTTAGGTAGCCTATATTGTGTAACTATAATAAACATTTGGTATACTAGTATGAATTGATCTGAGAGTTCGATTCTGTTTTTCTTGGGGACATTATTGTGCGCATACAGTAATTGCAATTGCAATTGCTGGTGTGGGTATAGCGTTCGATTACAGATCAATCCGCATATCGAGTCATTTCTATTACACTCCGTGTATAAGGGTATAATATGTTGCGTTGCGCTGGTTGGAGATCTCTCTTACTCACTGACAGTAGCAATGAGCATCAGTTATTTTCACTAATAGAAAATACTTAACTTCACTTCGGTTTTGGCAATGAATTGCCTTTCCATACTTAACGGAGATTTTTAGACTACCAACAATACATTCGTGTCCCTAACGAAAAATCCCGAAACCCAGCAAGTAGAACTGGAACATTTGGCAGTGTTTAAAATCGAGTACCATTCAACAATGAAATAATACCTAAATGCAAAACCGTAAGGTTGAGTTAAAGTTGAAAAAGAACCTCCAACAGAGCGTGGTGTATAGTACCAACCCTACGACAGCCTTTTTCAAATAACTAAGACACATCATCGTATGCATTATATATTCTCAAATTTTAAAAATTACGCAATTACAGAATTTATTCATTTGAATTTGGCAAAGTCATGAATCATGGTGCAGGAAGGAGATCTTCTGCAAAAGCTTTCATTGCTGCAAATGCTTCGCTGCACTTGGTCATGATCTGCAAACAGAAAATATATAAATCCCTCAGATAATCAGTACACTAGCATTTTCTTACGATCCAGACTAAATTATGAATATCTTTTCAGATTGAAAATTGCTAGTAAAATTAGTACAAAAATGTACAAAAATTGTGCCGATCTTTGGGATTGCTCGCTGAATACCAGAATATCGCCCATGGTGCCTAATTTTAATTATTAATCACTGAAATCTATAGATCTGCAGCCCACTTGTTTCCACCACTGAATTCTGTGGCCGAATGGGCTACCCTAGTAGGTGACGAATGCCCAGACCGGTTTTATGATCCAAGTAAATACTGGATCCAATCCCATTTTTCTTTGGTACTTCATATTTACCTGGGACTCTGGTAACAAATATCCGTATTCGCCGTTATCTCCAAATTCAATTTGATACGCTAAAGAGATATTATTATTAGATTCATACGCGTAATCTACTGAACGTCCACTTCGAAGACCTGTAATGTAAAAACGAGGCGTGTAATAATATATGAAGTAGCGAAATTTCATAATAATGGTTCAGTTCTTTACCATCAGCATCCATATATCCAGGCAAAACGTGGTAAATCGTTGCGTTCTTCAGGAACATTTCCTTTGCCGCATTTAAACCGGATGCTCTCTAAAAGTAGATTTTGGATGCTGATAATTTTTTACCATGGTTAGTATCATGGGATTTAATTTATTATCATACCAGGGTTTTATAGTTTTCCGGAGGCGCCTGATTGTAGAAATATGGATAGAGGATTTGTTGGTTATTCTTTGCTCCGTGGTAAGTTACATACATCTAAAATGAAAAAGTATTATATCTCTTAGGTACACAATAAACCGATGATGTTAATGTGCAGTATTCACTAGTTCACGGGTCCCGGGGGCTACGAACGAGTTGCGTTTTTGAGTCTGTTCGAAAGTTGAATTTGTATGCAAGTCAAATCAATTACATTCCCATCTAGCGTCAATTGGTCAAATGTCTTGGAACACGGGATATATTTTCCTTTTAAACCCGTCATAAATATATTAATGCGGTAATAATAATAAATGTAACCGCAGCAGACTATCCATACTGGAGACATAGAATGTGTGTGATGTGTGTGTGTGTGTATTAAAATATTTACATACATTAAATTTTCCATTCTGCATAAGATCAGATAGAGCCGCTACTTCAGATTCCGAGTTGGCCTGAGGTCCCCTGTAATAATCATTGCAAGAATCGTCTGATGATCCTGGGCCTCCGTAGTTCGAATCAAAATTTGTATTGACGTTCACTCCGATGCATGCATTATTTCCATAAGTCGAACGAGTTTTTACCCAATTACGATCCTGAAAAAGGTAACGCTCATCGTACATATTCTTGGAAAGATATTTAAACATTTGAATGTACCGAAAACCAGCTGTAATTGTATCCGTCTGGATTCATAAGAGGAACAACGGTCCAGGAAATCCGGTCCATCATTTCGGTGACAGTTTGATCAGTGCCATATTCCGATAACATCTGATAAAAATATTTAGTAATGAAATTAACTTGGACGTTATGAATACTCTATCCTTGATTTTAGTATGCATTTTTGATTTTAATCAAGAACTTACTCCGCTACTATAGCTCACGCATATATACCATATCAGCACAAATACGTAAATCATAGCGCTGCCATTATTATATATATATATATCAGTGATAAAAGCATCCAAATGAATTGAGGTATTTGCACCTTCCCAACAAAGCACTGACAAGCAGCTGGGCCAATCCACTCGCTTGCATGTTCCCCGCAATCTAGAAGAATCTTTCTGATCGTGTTATTGGTTCCGATCACTAAGGAAGGAATATCTGATCCTTCGAAGGATGTAGCTAGTACATTTCGAACTGCCAGAGTGGGATATGTATCTGCCATATCCTGTGTCCAGTCGATAATCTGCGGTGATAAGCAAATACAATAAACAATCTATATCCCTATATGATAAAAGACAGGAAGACAACAAAATAACGTCAAGGTATAGGAAAATCGCGTACGAGTGAGATCATATAATTCTAGTTTAAATTACTATCATTTACTAAAGGCTGTTCTAATAAAGATTTAGTGATGGATATGCAACAGAAAACAGTGCTGTAACCTCTTCCGTCGAGTGATATTGAGCGTAGTTGTAACTATCTTGTTTGTTCTGTCTTCTTTTACTGTCAAATTGATTGTCAGTAGGATATTGGAGATTCTCGATCTTCACCTGGAAAGTACAGTAACTGACTGTTATTTGGTCTGCACTAAGAATCGTGACATAACCCAAACAGTTGTGCGAGACTATAGTACCATATTTATGTATTTCATTCGATTAGAACTGTAGCACCATATTTATTACCTGGTATTTCGGGTCAGATTTGTGTAACAGTTTTTCGACCGCTGCTTTATGATGTCTGAAAAGGAAAGAGAATGCATAAAGTTTATTTCAAGTACAGTTCTGATAACCGTTTCTTGCCGTTGGTTAGACCGTAATCAGTTGATCTCTGTGATTATGAATAATATTAACTTACTATTGCTCACTTATATACGTACTTACCCATCATACGGAACTGCGTTCACGTATGCTATTATACTGAAGACGACGATAAGAGAGTTCATATTTCTAGTTCGCTGATCGTGAATTAAAAAAACATTTGCACTATAATTTATACTGGTTTAGAAAAATTAATTTTATTCTCTATATGAATTGCAAGTTCTCGGAAAATCTACACAGAAACAATTGCCGCTGACCGAATAGCGTCAGATTTCCACAATGAAATATTCGTCCAACGAAATAAATGTTGCTGAGTGGATCTTAACTGAGGCAGACATTTATGTGGTAAAAATGGCAAAAACGAAATACTTTTGCATTGCATAGGTCGAATAGTACAGACAGACTACCGTCAAGATTACTTCTATCACATTCGATGCATTCCTTATCCGCCACTCTGACTTATATATCGACAAAGAGAGTGGGTTAATATTAATACATGTAGTTAAGAAGGTTGGCTACAAATAGCGTTCCTGGAAATGCACGTCATCTCATTCGGATAAGCTCTGAAAATAGTCGTTTGCCGATGTTCGGCGTCATTCTTTCAATATTTAAAGGAACTATTTGTGACTGAAAACAACATACGGCCTATATCCCACGCCAAATAATTGTCGACGTTGAATATTCGGAATAAACAAACCACAATGCCTACGTGCTTGCGACCATTCTGTGACGATTTTGCGCAATTCTTATCTAATTTCGTGAAGTACAACTATTTATAATAGGTAAATATATGATATATAATCAACACAGTGGAACTATGCAATAATAGGATGAAAGCCATCCATTTACTGAATTAGGAATAATATATCGAATTTACAACTATATTATGTGTTTCAAAATACTTGATGATGGGTGACATTTAATATCAATTACGAGTGAAGTGACACATTGCTTGGACAACTTCACAGTGTCACTGAGACTATTTTTTGTACATTCGCAACGCAACTTGTAATTATGACTATACCTAACTTGTAAATCGAGTTTAGTTATATGCATACAGCACTACTTTACACACCATCTTCTGAAGACGGGGGCTGCACTGAGTGAAAATATTTTATCAAAAAAATATGATGTAATAGAAAATGATTTTTCCTGTATCATGATTACTGATATTTATTCGCAATAAGAACTATAATAAAGTTGAAATGTAATTGAGTATTTGAGTAATTAACTGTAGTAGGCAGTTTGATATTGTAATGCCCACATGATTTACATGGTAACTAATCATTTTCTAGCCATATCCCTACAACAAGTACCACTGCTTGTAAGCATGTAGCTGTTCAACGCAATGGGGAATGCATGTTGTCGCGTATTGTTTTGATCAGGATATTTTTGTTCTATCAATCATGCAAAACAGTCGTGTTTCTTCGTGGTTTATCTTTGTAACAACAGCGTGGCGTCACTTCCGCACGCTCAAGCTAAAAATTCTGAGAGTTCGTATTGCAACCGCACGCTCAGAATACGTTACTTGCAGTCCGCTAAAACGTTCGCCAAGTGTAGATATCAAAATGGGTTGTCCAAAGTATTGGAGAACGATGTTTCCTTTAACAGTGCTATGTTTGGGAGCATTGACGCTTTCGTTGACCACGTATCTCCTGGATTATATTAGCTTCGAAATGGCTCAATATGGAAATATTTTACCGGAGAAACTTGATGACGTCACAGTCGAAGCTTATGCATACCTGGCCTTCATCCCACTAGGTATCTTGGCGGCTTACTTCAGCAAAGACATTGCATTGCCTTTTGGAGTGTTCTGCATTCAGTTCTACGTTATGATTGGTTCAGTGGTATGTGCTACAAGCTATTTAGCCAAGTAAGTTGTATTTAACGTTATTTACCGATTCCATAATCTGATTGGAAAATATCGGAGTAGTGATCCGGCTCCCTATTTAGGAGAATCTGCTTGACAGGGGTGGAAATGGGGGAGTGGTTGTTCCCTACATTTTCTATTCCCAGTTTATGTGCAGTCACGTCTACCTTCATTCATTCCCAACTTCAGCCCCCCGTACCCCTAGTTCCTAGAATCCATATCCAGCGTTTCATTCTGTCTTGCATTTATGATCAAATCATCGCCATCTTATATTTATCATATTTAGGGAAATATACGCTGTGGGTGAAGTTTCTCGCGTTCTTGTGAGATCTGTCAATGCTCTACTTTTACCTCTTCAAGGAATGGTCGCATGGAATCTCGGAAATACCGCAATGAAAGCTTTCGTTGCGCCCTCCTTTGTATCAGAATTCACTGGCCTCCTACATAAAGTAATTTCAATCAGTAACACGCAGAGAAGCAGCAATCAAACCGTAGATTCGTATACCAGCAAAGCAGTTACCGAATTGCACATGGAAACCAATTATTCATTAACATTTGGAATGATCCAGATTCTGGCAATGATGAATCTATTTTATATGGCGATAATTTATTCTCGCTGCTCGACTGATGAAGATGAAGCATTGTTTGAGAGCAAGCTTGAGGAAAACAAGATCACCAGCAGTGACAGAGTGAAATGTCTGAGAAAAATGTTGTGTTGTCCTCCTTTTATTCTCATAACTTCATCATCGATGTTTCAACAGTCATTCCTACTGCCATCCAAGCTCTTCACATCGTCTTCTTTGCTCAAGTTTTTTCCTGAAATTGAACAAAGTGAGGTTGACAAAATGATCTGCCTCTCATATATGCTGTCATCGTTGTGTCTACTGGTATGTGGCCTTGTGTTGGACAAGTTCAAAGCTTATAAACTGATTTCATTACTGAGTAAGTAAATTAAAATTCGGACACAATTCTTGTATGTACCAGCATTATAATAATATGCTTAATAAAACGTTTCTTTTCATTCTTTTCAGGTCTTTTTGGAATGATCTTGGTCTGTATCATACTGTATTGCATCAAAACACATGGAAGCGCATACCATTTACTCATTCTCTTTCCCATCCTTTTTATATCAAACTCGTTCTACCTACCCTCTTCCATTGCGTTGCTGATGGAGATCGCGGGCACAAGCAATATTCTGCTCGTTACATCACTTCACATCTGTTTCACTAGTCTAGCTAGTTTTGTTTTTGCAGTGATCAGTCAAATCCTACTTGCCCACGGACTCGTCAGTCTTATTTTTCTAACACCCGTAATTGCAATTGGAGTTGCAATTGTATTGCTTGCCTTGGCTAGACCGATTTATAAATTTAGGGAGGAATATTCGAATATCAATTAAATGTTGTGAGCGAGTATTAATACTGTGTCTTTTACCTTCAGTAAACATGTGCTGTATCAACGCTGACAGCATCCTGTTTTCCCTCAAATTGATTATATATATACAATTTGTATGCAGCAATGTGTAAAATTGCTTGTAGTTATTTCTCGCGGCTATACAGTACATGATTATAAGCGGACTTGAATAAGATAAGTTTAATGACCACTGGATAAATATGTCTTTGTTTATGTATACAATTATTAAACAAATAAGCGTGGATTGGAGAATGACTCATTTAATACGAATTTGTCTAGCGACCCAGTCTCAGATTGCAATCGCATGTATAGTACTCTCCGTAGGGCCAAGCACATGCACCTCATTTCGCAGTCCAATCAACAGTATGAATAAAGAATCGGCATTTGAGGCGATAATGGCTACGATACCGTGTCCATCACATCCCAAATGTTGCTACACAAATATAATTATTACCTTATATGCGCTTATATACGCTTATATGTTGTATGTACATAATTAGAACTCCCGTACAACGGGTGTTCTATTGCAATTGGTCGATTAATATATGCGAGATGGCAAGTGACTGTTTGGATAATGCTGCCGC
>QXVX01003718.1:0-12778 GCA_013436065.1 Halocynthia aurantium
TGAGCCCCCCCCCCCCCCCCCCCGTACAGATACCCAGGTTTTATCTGTCAATGCATTATTGTAGGATACATCAGGACCTCTGCCAAATTCAGCGAGAAAACGCGACGCTGTGTTTTTCAATACAAACAAACTTTCGTGGTCATTGTGTGAATGGTCCTGTATGTAATGTAATTTCTTAAATCTGAAAATTTACCTGACTGGCATTCACATGAATCATTATTCTTGTTTTCGTGAATCCTCCGCAGTTTGCTACCTCTATATTGGTGACTTTGATTTGTTGAACTTCCATCGACTCACCACGATCTGGCCAATACTTTTCGCATTTTTTCTGAGTAGAAGTAGGGTAAGAACAGTTGTATTCATATAAAGCTGAAATATATCTGTGTAAAATGTAAAATTAAAGATTCAATACTGCTTTGGCGTCCTAACGAAATCAGTTGGATAAAATCCCTGAGTGCCCGAGTGCAGGGATGGATTCTGCCTTGCGTTTATCCCAACGTGTTTGTAATCTCCAGCTAGTGGCTATAGTGTTATTACCAAATAGATATCGCGAATTCTAACAGATCTATTATAGAAAGTGACTTCTATATTCTGGCTTAATAATTTCGTTATCAATGTCATAGCATATATATGATAACATGGATTGTTTTCTTGGGGTGGGTTTGGGGATGGTTGTTTATTATATTCTGTAAGACGGCACTGAAGCTAGACTACAACTATCTTTGATTATTATGGTTGAGAAGATTGTCAGATTGTTAACCCAACTAAAGTACTATGAATAGTACTAGTATAGTATTACTAGCTTGCTTAAAAAGCTCTTGAGTATACATTTAGATTCCCAGAATGGCCGCTAGATGGCTATGGAGCAGTACGAGTACCTAATCTCCTCCATTCCCCTAGGCCCAGCCTAGCCTAGACCCATGTTTTTTATGTACTTGCATTATCCTAGAATACTTCTGGAACTTCATGGTCCTTGTGCAAACTTTTATTGCTTAAGATTATTGTTTTCACCTTGCCTACTTCCATGCATTTGGCCAGCATCACAATCACTTTGCATTTTTGTTCAACTACCATCCTCCAGAAATCTTTCACAGTCTGAGGCAAAGGTCCTTGTGTAGCAATGAATTTGCGCGGTTGTTGGTAGCCCTGAATAGAAACAGATGGGGAAAACATTATAAGACTATTCGAGTCAATGCCAACGGCGACTGGTTGAATTTTCAGTTGTGTTCAGTTAATGCCTATTAGCTAATTCGTACTATCTCAGCAGGCAATTTAATGTTGATAAAATATGTCTACAAAAGTTTGATCAGGATGGGAATGGAAGCAGGGTACATAGGCGGATCCCTGACACCTAGTTTTCAGTTCGGGGGATTTATTTTACTAAAATATGTATTTGTTAGGCGTTGAAATTTGCCATACTCCTTTCCGACCTCAGCCTTAGGTGCCTTAGCTTCCACGATTTCCACTAGTTACCGAAATCGCCCAATCCCAGTAAATCGATCTCGTAAGATAATGTCATGCAATATTTCTTCCGTTCGACCGTTGTTTTGTACTACTACTAAATCTTGCCACTGCTATGTAAACTCTTTGAATGTAAAGGCGCCTATTGCAGCACATTTGCATTAACTTACATCTATATAACTTGCGTTGATGTATTTGTCCTCTGCTCTCTCTCCAGTCAGCCTAACTGCAGTTCTTTCATCTAAAAATATATTGTCGTGGTAATATTCTTAACCAGCAAAGCGACCGGACATTGCCCAGGCAAGCTTACATCAGAAAAGCTCTTATGACTATATATCTATGAATAATTAGCTTTTATTTGTTCATGCATTTTTCTGAGAAGTATCTCGACCTAGATCGCCACTTTGCAACGGATCTATACCAAATTTTTCATGTAAGTCCCAGAAGTATCATATTTATCTCCCACCAGAACATGTATATGTACATGTCATAATAACCTGGCTATATCGATGGGAAGTGGTTTGACTTCAAATGAAACTTTTAATAGCTTTAGCAGACTTTGTGGCTTCGTGGTTACATTACAATATACAATTTATTGGATGTGATATGTAACTTAGTTCAATGAGGTGTTTTAGCGCAATGGTATATTATTAAATACTCACAAGGCAGAATGTTTGTATAGCGATTTTTCCTCTTCACGCCAGCAGTGACCACAACAACAGCTGGCTTGTTTCCATCAGCAATATTTCCAATTTCCTGTACGAGAAATATTTAATCAAATCGTCTCGTTTCATAAATTACTGAGAGATAGAATTAAGTAAATCTGCGCACCCCAAACTGTTCAAAGAAAGTCAGTGAGTCGTTTTCCTTCATGGATTTGTAAGTTTCCAATAAATCTCGCAGAAGGATTTTGGTTTCTGATTGATCCGACATAGCAGTTTCATAGGGAGATTCTTCTGTATGTAAATTAACATGGTAATAAACAGAACGATGCTCGTTTTTCCATAGCATAGAGCATAGGACATGGACGAACTGATCCGGGTAAGATGAGAATAGGATGATGGGCTCGATAAAAAAAATGAATAAACTTTGGAGATTCCTCGCTGAATATCATAAGTTCACCCGTGGCGCCCCATTATATTTATTGAGGAAGGTATTGCTGTAACTTGTTGGCGCCACTGCATGTTGTGGACTAATGGATCGAACTAGTGGGTAAAGGATGTCTGGACCTAGTCCACCATTGCCATGAGTTTAAATACATTATAAAATACTACGTAAAAAGTCTTAAAAATCTCCTAATGGCGCATATTATGTATACTGGATATAAATTCATTAGCTATTCAAGTTAAGACTCTGTGCTTGATAACAACGGTATTGAATTTAGGATTGTGTATATTGAGATTTACCATGCTTGATAAAAACGGATGTGACGTAGATATGCTTAGCACAGAATTTTATCATACCCATCGTAGCATCAATTGAATGACTTTCTTGTGGCCTCTGTCTCACCTCTAGTGGATGGTTATCATTTCTCTCTTGTGGTTTATTTCTGGTAATATATGAAGTAATTAAGACAGCTACATTTATTAACAAGCTGTGCATTATTTTCATAATTGTTTTGTGCGTTCCACCTATGTTTACCCGCAATATCAATTCCGCATGTACTGCGTTATCCGTATATAGAGTTAGAAGTCGATGAAAATAATTTAATATCTTCGCTATTCGTTTACTTACTCATTTTTCGCATCATCCCTGTGACCCACATTTGGTGATATAAGGCAATAAGACTTATCTTTCCTCTTGGTATTAACTTATACATTATCGTATACAGTATATGCACTGTTATATCATTTTACCTCTACAGTTCAATACGCAAAGGCTATCAAGCTCATCTCTCGTATAAAGAGCAACCATGTACTACTATCCACATATGAAAGTCAATGGGAATCATTTTAAATATTAAGTTTAAATAGCCAACCAGCTTAGCAGTATTTGTATTGCGTTAAAATTACAGTAAACCCTTGCTAGGTCGGCGGTATCTTACAAATCGTTGTTTACTTTAATTCGGAATGCGGTGTGGATCCGCCTCGGACTCGCTTTGTAGTGCTTGTGTCGAGGTATTTTGTGCTGGTTTGTCTTACCACGTATTTTTTCGATTATCTACATACCGTTGTACAACTGTATTATACTCTACATTACCGTTTGCGGTCGTATTGTTTAAAGTCGAAATTCTTTCAGAATATTACGATTTATGGATGACAGAAGTCATATTTTCTGTTAGTCGTACTTTTACGTAACTAGTAAGTCCCAAACATTACCACTTACTTTACTTACCTTCGTTTAAGAAAAAATATCAGAGCAGCAATTAGGATAAAGAGTAGCAACAATCCGACAATAACACCAACAATCCAAGTTAAACTGGTACCTTGAAAAAAATTCAACAATATTACTTGGTTGTGTTTCGTTAATATTGTACATGCTGTAGACCCGCGGGTCGCATGCTTATTCCCATAGAGGCATATACTATAGAGTGAAAAAAGTCTATTATAGATTTGCATAGCTTCTGTACGTGAAAATTTTGAACAGATACTGTTCCAAGTTATCTTTTATATCATATATACTTTATTAGCTTCAGGTTTGTTTAAGTGTCCTCTGTTTACATTCAAATATACGAAAGTTATTCTACATTTGAGTATTATGGTCTTAATGCAACCTGCAAAATTCGGCAAAAATTTGTTCAGTACCTGATGTTGGTAAAGTAGGACCAGCCTGTTGTACATAATTTATCTCTTAGTTTAACTAACCTTGAGGTTCTGAATTAGCGATGAACATATCTGGTTCGCTACTTCGAAAGAAAACTTTACCTCCCTTGGACGGTGTTGAAGTCACGACAATGATACTAAAAATACAAATAATTTCCATAAAGAAACAATCTTCATTATAGTTCGGTTTCACAACTAGCAGAACCTCTTTTACTGATAACTCTTTGACAGAAAATCTCAAGTAGGTTTAATATAACCAGATTCTTATTTTGGCTGTTAGGTGGTGGCCTTAGGTGGGATAAATATCCGATATACCAAACAAACAAGAAAGTTGCAAACCCATAATTATTCCCTCGCGTCATTGGCCAGTTGCGTCCTTCATAAACCTTATCAAGCACTGCTCTTTTCTTCCTTGTATTTGCCTGCATATCATCAGTAATATCACAAGATGTCGCCCGTTCATCTCCAAGTATAACATCTAAGTTGTTTCCAGTGATATTTTTCCTGAAAACAATATTTCCAAATACCATAAAGATTCTTTTTTAATTCCCGCTCCGATGACTCATTACATCCTGCTAGTCAGCTATTGTGTGAATACTATATGATCGACCAATGCATGCCAGCACCCTCAACGAAGCGATTTTACATGACAAGCTTTTCAGTCGCTATAGCTCGGCCTTAGGTGGGTGTTAATTCCGAATAATTTCTCGGGGAACGGGGAAATGGAATTTTACGCTGTTCAATAATTAGTCAGTGTGTGATTTACAGTAACAAAAATTTCGAAAATATAAACTGTATAAAAAAATACTAATGATATAATAATAAATATAATACAAATACTTCTGACTTTCCAGGTATCCATTAGAATTCAATTCCGTTGGAATGTTATTTGGCAAGGCTAGAGTAAAGCACTGCAACCAAATGGTAGCAAATGGTCCAACTGGCCTGGTGCCAATGAGCAATTTTAACTCAGTTTTGACATACCTTGGAATAGCAAGAGAAATATATCGATTCGATTCTTGATATTGAGTTTCGTTTGCAATTGCCGTCAATTCGCTCCTGGTTAATGCACCCAAATTGCCTCCGTTGTCGAGATACACGATGACAAATACACAACTGAAAGAGAAAATGTATTACATTGTATTTCTAGTTTTTATTTTTATGAAAGTATGCTGTAAGATGAGATGATTTTGATGAAGTATCGGTTAAGAATATACGTACGTGCAGATATTTTGTAAATTAATACCTTATACGTCCGTTCGCTTCGTCGGGTAACTCGATCTTCATGTTTGAAGTTGTTCCGATGCAGTTGCTGGTGGCACATGTAGTTGTTGGTTTTGGAACAAACTTCGGTGCTGAATAATGAATAGAAATTACTTATGTGAAAATAAGTAAAATTACTTTATTCTTTGATAAAAGGAAATTTGATTTATTGTAACTGGCAAAACTCTCCATCTAAACTGACTTGAATTATTGTACTGTACTGTATCGTATAGTAAATTGTGTACATCATGAAGTTATTTTCGATTTCACATCCGCAAAGAAAACGATTGGATTACTTTATGCGCTTACGCTAGTTTGATATTCCTAGTCAACGCGGGCTTTAGTAAGTATATTGCGGGTATGTGGGAGCCTATCATCCTAGTAAGTATATTGCGGGTATCATCCTAGTATCTGTTTTTTTCCGTGTGTATTGCAACGTGAGCAATCCCTTAACGAAGTGATACTAGCTGCTGGACATGCGGCTACGCCATCATCGAGCTCTTAGGTAATGTTGTTGCTGAGTATGGCAACCGTCCTATCTTGGACGTTCTACGAAATGTATTGCACACCACATACAGATGCAAAATATATGAAGAATTTTGCCTTGTATAGTAATCGCCTTGTATCTAGAAAATAGTTCGTGAAATGTAAAATTCGTGAAGATATGTTCCAGACTCCTCCATATTCTGAACGCGTATCCGTAATTATGCTAAGGAGCAGATGTTGGGAGAACCAGTTTACGTGACTATCCAAATTATCAACTTCCGTATTTTATGTTTTAAAAGAACGTTATAACGTAGGTTTGTATGAGCTGATCTATTTAGATATAACATATATATAATCACCTTCAGCATCCGTTATACATTGTCCTGTAACCATTGTTGGCGGACCTAATCCTGCGCATGTTCTCGCTCTAATGCTGAATTGATACTCTCTGTTCGGTTCTGTTTGAAAATTGAAAGACGTCTCTGTTGAATTGCGAGTCTCCATAAACTCGGTGATGGTGGCAAGGGGTGACTTGTAATTCAGTGATGATGTTGCGTTTATCTAAATTAAGTATTCATGTATGTCAAGCAAATATTACGGGTTAATGCTATAGGTAAATTTTGGATAAAAATAATTGTGAGTAAGTTTATTTGTATTGTACTTTTGGGCTAACACTGAATAGAGGTCTCGTTGCTCTGGGATTGAAATGGTTTTACCGATTCATGTCTTATAAAAGGTTGAAACATCTCTTTAATATCCCGTGTAATTATGTAAAGGTCAGTCAGAAGACTGGTTTCAAAGTATAAGCACTGTTTAAGATCTATTGGAACCCCATTATGGTTTTGTGTTGAACCAGTGTAAACTATTGTGAAAGTCTTATGTTAAACTACTCTTTACCTCGTATGAAGGGTACTCCTCAGAAGATATATCATCGATCCAAGTGACAACGCATTGCTTTTTGCCAACTGAATCAGCAAGCTGCGTTTGAGCGTTTGAAACTGAGCTTGGCAAACCTCTGGCTGTTTTAAAATATGCGGAGTTCACTCGTAAATCGGATATGCATGATTCAGGACAGACCTCAATCTGTAAGAAACGAATAACTCGTTATGAACGGTGCAAGGTATCGTTTGCCTTTCGACTTGTTAGGATAATGATGTTGAAGGGTAAAATGTTTGCAGGGCGCGTAATTATTACAAGGACTCCAAATATTAGACTTGAAATTATACTATTGGATATATGAACATATAATTAACCATACGGTAGAAAATCTTACGAAGTATATAGACATGCTGGCATACACGACTTTGCCCGGGGTGAGAGTTGAATGGAAAAGCTTCAACGCCCGCTAGTGGCCGAAAATAGTAATTAGGATATATGAACCTATATGACCTTTTTCGTTTATTGCTTCCATCGGGTAAAGTCGGGTCTGCTCGTAGGTCTGCAGATACGTCGCATGATTTTCTACTGATTTGTTAGTTATATGCTAATATATCCAATAGTATAATTTCACGTATAGTATATCGAGTCCTCGTAATCGGTAATATGACTTATTATGGAATCATGGAATAACGATACCAACTCATTTATTCCATTTACTTTTAATTAGCGTCCCCCCAATAAATAGAACAACCAAATCTCACTCGTATACGATATGTGCTGTCTTTCTGTAGATCGCCGATAGTTATCACTTCTTGCAGTTTAGTTGGCACCACAGCTATTGGACCTATCCATCCTCCGCCTTGTTTATAAAGGTTTATTCTGAAACCAATGCCCAAGCCACAAATATTAAATATTTTATCGGATTTCCTTCAATAAATAGAACCCTCTCATTGCACATACCTATGAGCGATGGACAGAGAATCCGGATCCGGTTTCCACTCAACTGTTACGCTTATGTTGGTTTGACAGTAACTCTGATTCACTCTCAATATCGTGGGCTTTCCAAGTACTGGACAAAAATATATTTATTTTTTATCTCTGCGTATAACATGTTTTATGATATACTGTTCATTCTGTGAGGAAGAAAAATCCCCATGTTTGAAATAAGTAGAACAGAATAAAACATTTGTTTGTTTGTCCGCTATCGAAAACCAAACGGTCAGAATTTGGTGTGGTGACTTAGAGGATTCCTGCGCAGGTCGCGGCGGCTCTATATTTTCCAAAATATCGAGTACACCCCTAGAATGCTTTAACGCCCACTAGTTCCCAGAATTACAAGGCAAACGAAACAATTAACAATCGCAGTTTCGAACGTCTGGATAACACTGTATTATAATGTCAAGAATCTACATATATATCTATAAAAGCTTTTCCGTTATAAACTAATTCTATTGAAAGCTTAAGTGATATTGTCGACGGGAAAAGATTTGGTTTTTCTTCGATAGTAAATAAATAAATCTATCGATTCGGCCTTACCTGACCTGGGTAAGCATTTAACAACAATGCCGTTATTGGTATATATATCCAGATCCTTATCTGGTAAAGGGGGGCGTTTAAACGGCCGTAAAATTTCATACCCTACTCACTGAGATTAAGCGCATTATTCTAAAAGAAAATTGTTTATCAAAAATCGCGAGAATGTCTGCAGCCATACAAATGAACCTTGACGTAGAGTCGTACTTTACCTCTGTCTGGGCTAGGATATATAGGGTATAATGTATTAGGGATCAGTATGAAAAGCCTAGAAAGGCATAAATAGATATTGCCCCTCTGTATGAGTATATATATATGTATATTGTATCGGATCAGTATATGCAGGCATGATCTTCCTTCATATAGAATCTAATTCTCAAGATTACAATTGAGCATTCACCTTTTAACGTCGCGGTTGCAGTTTTTTCATAAGTTTTCCCGTTAATCCTATTCCAGGCTTTGCATGTGTATACTCCTGCATCTGCCTTCTCTGCATTTTGAATTTTGAGCCTGGAGTTCATTTGGTAAACTTTGCTGGCAGTACCGTATAATACTCTGATATCACGTGGATCATACCATAGTACAGTAGGACTTGGATTCCCGTCTGCAGTGCAGGTTATCTCACTTGGTCCGCTCTTTGGAACCGGAGCATAGATTACCGATGGGTTTACCACAGGTGTTGTAACTTGAACTAGAACTGGAAAATAGATAAACAATAAATTGTGAACTTACAATGTAGCCCTCGGGTAACACGTATAATACGATTTATGAGTGTGACGCAAAGTGAAAACAAAGTTTCATAAACACGATAAATTCGCGTTATTTGAAAGCTTCACAGTCTGGTAAGATATGATTGCATACCGATAAATTCTTTAAATTGTCCTAGTTATAGAATAATGTATGTTGATTGGTGTAATTAATATAATTTGAAATCCACGCGCTTGTATGAATATACATATTTGTCTGCTTCTATGCTTTCCCACATGTTGTTTGTCATTTTTACATTACATGCGTTAAAGCGAAAACACTGTCCAGTATTTGTCCGTCTTTGGGAAATGAGAAGGTCTGAATTTGCTGTATTTGCGATCATGTGAATGAATAGTTCATACTCGAATTGCATTGTAATTATCCAGAGTTCTGCGACAACGGTAACGAATGCAGATAATTAGCTAAAATCGCTAACTTTAACACACAGTCGTTAATAAAAGTTTATACGAGTAATGATGGAGTGCAGATTCAATGAATCGTAATTAATAACTTGCAAGCATATAGTATACCTGTAGCATATGTATGTACTACAGTAATAAAGTAAGCGCGGAATCACCAAATTGGAATTAATAGCTTAAAATCATATGGCTCAGGGCCCGTACCATATGCTACTTTTGGTAAATAGTGGATATGTCTGCTGCTAGCACGTATTTATACTGTACTGTAATTTATAGTATTTACCATACTATGCGTGGTTAACATTTCGGCACGTTAATTTTATTTCATAGATTGCAAGTCTTCGAAAATTTGGGGATTTCTGCTAAATGATTATTTCGTCCCTGGTTATTAGATACGGACAGGCAATTTTTAGTTCAATCTCGAAAAAGGGATGATTAGAAGTTTGAAGGATCTTACAGCAGTTATTAGACTATTAGACTACGTTATGTCATGTCTTTCCTATACACACACGCATGATGAGATTATTATCCAATGAATTTAACATGTCGTGAGGGGATGAAATTCTATTTCACATAGCTCTAAAACAACCTAGCGTGAACAATAAGAATCTGATTAAATATTTTAAAACTACTTTCATTTTATCAGTTAAAACGAAATAAATATATGTTTTTTGTGTCTGTATGAAGCCCATGGTGAATTTTTATTTTAACCTTAGCACTATAAAGGTGAAAGGGTGCTGTATTGATAAATGTCACGCATCCACGGAATAATATTCTCTATAATTGCTGCTGTACATTACCTTGTTCACAATTGTCTCCCATGTAACCATCATTGCAATTGCATCTGCCGTTTTCGCATGTTCCACGGGATGAACAGCTCTTTCCGGCGCATGGGTCATGAGGAGTAGTTGTTGTTGTTGTTGTCGTTGCTGTCGTTGTTGTTGTTTGTACTGCTAAATAAAATTTCGTTTAGCAAATTCAATAGTCAAATAATTCGGCCCAAAGGTGAAGCCGTTTCGTTATAACGTTGATGATAAATCATAAATACGATAATAAAACACAATAAACTAGAGTAATAGCAGTGTGTTAGCAGACTGATGGAATATATGGAGCATTAATATTGAACCAAGGAGACTTCAAAAATATTTAACTGGATGATAAGATGTTGCTTGTTAGTAATTTTGAGCGATATTTCAATTCTTACCTGTCTGACATATATAACGATGCTCGTAATGGGGCTTCCGTTGATACCATTTCCCATTGGAACCACGTATCATCGAATAGCCTCCATACTCAGATATCGGTGGTGCATTCCTAAAACATGATTAGTATAATAACTGAACTTATGAAATATTTCGTATAGCTGAGACTGATGTAAATAGAAAGGTTTTAATTTAGAAAATTAGAAAGTTTGTTCTTGAAACATCGTCGGCATTTTTCAATGATCTTCATGGAATCTATCCAGAGATCCAGATACATCCTTGACTAATGCTTGAAAAAATTAAGGGGCTTCGGGTTCCCCCGAATCCGAAAATAAAATCTCACTTTGGGCCGCCCAACAGTACTTAAAATAATTATATATTGAAATAACTATGAAATCTTTTCCTTTAAATAATTGCACGTGCAAGATTGATTCGATCCGGGTCTTAAATCAGTACTAGGTAGAATTTCGAATTTTTTCCTCTGTAGACCCCGTGTTTTTGTTCATGCATTATTCGGAATTTTGACCTCTGCCAAATTTGGTGAAAACCCAATGAGAAATGATGACGTTGTTTTCAAGAACAAAATAAAATCGCGTTTATTACATATATTTACCAGTTGTTATATGTAACCGGTGTACCGTCACTCCAAACCCATTCATTACCGTTCTGTCGTTTTGCTCCTATGTAATAATTCTCACTTCCAGTACTACAAATAAAACGCTTAATTAAGTCATGTTTATGAAAGTATGATCAAAAATTGAATTCCTGTTATAGATCTTCAAATAGATTTTTGATCAATACATTTTGCATAAGTATGTTTACTTTTTTACTGTATTCACAGGACCTGTCAACAACTTATAATATTCCAATGCGTCAATATTGGCACATGTATAATAGGTTGACTACCCCTGGTTTAAAGTAAATGATTTTCTGGGTCCAAGAAGTTCATAATATTCGAGGTCCGTTGATTTGCTTGGAAGCATGCATAACGCTTTTTGTATTGGAGCTATGAAAGCTTACCCTTTGATCTTATTATACACTGTGTCTTGTTTTATTCTATCTGTTATCGATGAAGCAATAAGAGTTTACCCGTTGATCAAATCATACACCGTGTTTTGTATTGTTTCATCTGTTATCGATGCAAGATCACCACCTCGTACCTTGCACTCACTTCGCGCATCTTCCCATTTTTTACTTTCAGTTGAAACCGTGTATACAGCTGAAATGAAATATTATAGAAGGTAATAAAAGTGAAAGGTACTGACTGAAGGTTAGGTACACACAGTGAAAAGGTTCTATATTTCATTAAAATTTAGTTCTTTAGCTTTTTTAATCTTATCTAACTCTGGCCAAACCATTCGTCAATTTTTTCACGCACGAGTTCATATGCGCCATGCATACCTTGTACCCTCATACAATACTTGTGGAAATTTGTCAATGTGGATATATTTAGTATTTTTACATGATATTCGAAATATTCGCTATAAGCTATTTGCATTCCTGTTAAAGTTGCAAAATTTGGATAGTTTCTTCAAATTGTTTTTTGATGAATATTTTTTGCATCGGCAGGCTTACTTTTTCATTATTTACATTCATGTGCAATGCCACTTTTAGCGCATGCACAATATGTTGGCCACCCTTGGCCACTAGCTCTTCATCATTTTAGGTCTTTCAAAAACGTGTGCATAGACCGGAAACAAAACTTTTGTCGCTGACTAAACTACGACGCACGCTGACTGTGACGTGATGTATTGTTCGCTTGGTTAGTATGCTGCTAGGAATTACAGTACAGTGGAAACTCGGTTTTCATTCTTAAGGGAAATTCCGAAGTCAAAAAGGACAAGAGCCAAAGCAGTATTTCTTAGCAGCCATGTTCGGTAATAATTACCACATATTATCAAAAAAATAACATCAAAACCTTCATAGTATCTCATGAAAACAGTAAATGTCTTGAAACTTTGGACACACTTTTTGTGTGTGCAAGACTAACGCGAACTGCTAGGGAGCAATTTTTCTTTAAAAGAAA
>QXVX01003722.1:0-17855 GCA_013436065.1 Halocynthia aurantium
TACGTCAGCGTTTTGCAAATTCAAGAAGTTCAATGCACATGTACTTAATGATAGCCCTGTGAAAAATGATCATACACATCAATTACGGACCGGTATTCAAACCAAATAGCATGATCCAAGCTCCTGTAGTTTTAGCTGCTTTCACAAGGCCATTAGTGAAGACTCTGCAAAAAGAATATTCAATATATTATTCCCTGTTCACTAAAAGGTTCTTGTTTATAGTGTAATTATGTAAGCCATTAATATTGCATGATTGCTTACCTGCTCAGTTTTGGTTGCAGCTGGAAGTTATGAACTCCTCCATGAACTGTGATAAGCATTTTTGGAAGCAGCAGACCCCATTCGTCTGTAAGCAATCGCATTATCAGCTCTGGGTGACTGTCTTGCGCCAGTCGAATGTACTTAAAAAGAAAGGGCATGGGTTTAATTACAACAATGTAGCACCATTATCAGCTCTGGGTGACTGTCTTGCGCCAGTCGAATGTACTTAAAAAGAAAGGGCATGGGTTTAATTACAACAATGTTGCACTAAGTCTTGAAATGTTTCAAATGTTTCGGTGCTTCATATCAGTGAAACATGCAACGCAAACTGACACAGCTTCCACAGCATGAGCAGTCATGTTACTAGTCATGATATCGGCAGGAACACAGTCATGAGAATGACAATAAAATTCTAAATAGCTGAATAAGCAGCTTGAAAACCTCTCCAATAAACTTCACGGAATATGCATGAAGATAAAGGGCCAGTATTGTCAGCATATATCACATGGGTTCACAACATATTTCAATTTACAAACGGCTGGGGTGGTAAATCTGATTAATTCAAAAGGTATTATCTCAAAATTCACACAGTTAGGCAACCACCAATCACCTATATTTTCTAAATCATTATTCAACTAATGTGACAAAGTAAAAATCAATCCCGTGGTGTGTTAAAGGTGCCGATTAATTAACAAACGCTACATGAATATTGTCAGGTGCTGAGTGCAAGATATATCGTTGCTTAAAAGAAAGCGTTAATTAGGTAGGAAGACCTCACAGCGTGAACATGTCGTTTAATCACGTTGTCGATTTGATTAAGACTAGACTATACACAGGGGATTACAGTAAAATTTGTTACAAATCAGCAGGTAGTGTGATTGAATGAAGAATATCACCGTTTGAAGGGCGTAGTAATTTTAAATTATTCAACGATTATAATTATTGGATTCGCAAAGTCGGAATGGAAATCCTCTTTCATTGTATGGTGTCAATCAGATTAGGAAGGTTTTGATTAAGAGATAAAATAGGATCATTGCAACAAAAATTTATATATTCTACTAATACAAGTGAACCACTGGTTTCCCAGCATGCTTCAAGTCTTGCTGGATTACTAGTTTCGCCGGACCTTATCTTAAATTATGACATTTGTTCATAAATAATTAATGTTGGAAAAATGAACAAGCACATCCGACATGGTGACAGGTACTCGTAAACAAAGAGTCACTCACTGTCACTAATTTCACCTTTCTATTGCCTCTAAAATATCATGAACTTTAATTGACTTATTCGCAATTGTTTAGTTTTATCATCAAAGCAATGTTCATTCATAATTTTCATTCTTAGAATGAGGATGAGCTGCTAGGCAATTTATTGCCAGAGGAAAAAATACCTACTATTTGGTAATGTTGATTGGAAATCTATATAACTCATCAGTGTTCAAGCCTATAATATAGATGATGTATTGATCATATTGAAAATCACAATATTCCATTGCGTCGCATGCTTAAAATATAGCATTTATTCGTGAATAATTAATGCCGTGAACCTGTCCAGGCATGTTGGAAATGTGGGCTCTCGCACACCAGGAGTCACTCACTATACAAGCTCATGTATGAGGTGGCAAATTTAATTATCAAGGAATTCCAATGTCTGATAAATCACGGGTTCTCAAACAGGAAGGCATTGCTTCCAAGGGAGGAGGAATTTCATCATTTTAGGGAGGAATTAAGAGCACAGATTAGTAGATTCACTTTGTTGAAATACTCACACGACTGCACCAGCAGGGGAAGTTCGATAGTTCCACAAATATGACTGTGACTATTATAATTCAATGTGAAACTAAAAAAAACAGCATATAATTTGAGGAACATATTTTTCAGTGTACATATTGGACATCTACAAAAGTGTACAATACTATTAACCTTGATATAAACTTTGGAATAGAGCAAATGTTGATTCAAACAATCTGTTGCTATAGCCAAATGTGTGTTTAGTAACCAAAAAACAAACAGTTTAATGCTTCCACTGAAACTGATAGTTGTCAAAACAGAATATCACCATATGGGATGTATATTAAAATGTTATGGAGATCGTAAATCTCTCTTTGAGCAATTGAATCATCTCATTATTACCTGTGCTTTATCACCTTCCCCCGTTCCCTGGAATTCCAGAGTTCCGTGAGCATCTGTAGGCAATGATGTGGTGTGATACATGGCCTGCCATTTTGTGTCCGACTGCTTCCTGCAACAGAATAATATTTTCATTATTCATTGCATTCATTTTCCATCGATCATCGTGAATTCAACAGTTACAAAATGACAGTACCTGAACGCACGTTTTCGCATACGGTTGTAAGAAGCAACGTTGCTGGATCCTTTCTCGTGTTTGTTGGGAATCTTCGTTTCAGTCGCCGGAGACATTGACTGCGGACAGCCATGTGTGTTTGCATTTATGAATGATGTTGTAACATTATTGGCGCTAGGTTGCTGTTCTTTACCGTGCGGGTCGTTGTCTGGGTTGAAGTTATGCCCAGAGAGTAATCTTCCACATCCGCATCTAGGTAGATGTCAAACGATAACATAAGAGTTACTAAAATAACATTGTTCTTTGCAAGTGATGCACAGAATAAACAGTGTAATAATAAATACCATTCAAATATTATACAAAAAGCACCGATGGCTACTTTAATGAATACTAATAATCTGTGCTGTAGAGTCGGTATGCAAAACAATTGACACTCCTCAATTACGATACCACTGACTCTTCTAATTGTAATTAAAATGGTTATATAATTCTTACGTTCATCAAAAGCACGCTACATGCAAAATATTTCATTATTGCCAATGTTATTTTTACAATTTCAGGGACATTAAACTATGTCAAGTCCGAAATATATGACTATGACCGTCCATCTACAAGACAGAGATAAAAAGTAAATAATTTCACCTTTGATATCCATCATGACAAAGACTTGTTGGTATAAACCTAGCACATTCTCTTTTCCTGAAATTCAATTCAATCCAGCTTGCTTTCACCTGCAAACATATACAAACAAAATATACTATTTCCTGCAGGAACATTTTCTTCGGCCATGGACGACTTTTAGTTTGTTTAACTAAACGATTTTCTATTTAAAAATGTTATTATCTGACATACTGAGACCAGAAGGTTGTAAAAAGAAATGGTATGTGACATAGAATGGACTGTCAATGACAGGAACACTTCTTGACCATTACCCAGCAATTGATAGTATTGAATTATACAATGTTACGTCTTATTATAAATTCCAACCATTTACTCACCCCATCTTCGGATCCCTCTTCAAGGGTTGTGGGATTCATATCCTTTTTGAGCACGGGTGCCGTCATGTTCCTTTTGCGATCCACAGGTTACCTCGAGTGAAATCACCATGAGTAGGCTCACAGATAGGTTCATACTTTTTTGAAGGTCAGTTTAATAAAATAGATCTGAAATATCAAACGAGAGGACGCTTAGTTCTGACGGCTTACAGACATATTAACACTTCTAGTCGCGTCTGACGCTAAACGGGAAGTCAGCTACATAAGCCGTGTACCGTATGTGCTATTGGCAACTCCGCAACACGTTTAAACGTAATTACAAGAATGAAAACACATGATAGCTCTCCAAATTTTTTTCCTTGTTGTCTCGCATTTGAAGTTCCGGCAGAACTACTTTTGTTGACCTTTGAACTACTGCGGTTCCGTGTAAAACGTAGTGACCCGTATCACTAATACCACTAGAGAGGAATTCCCAAAACGTTTTACTGACAGTAAACAAATGATCATGGAAGGTCGTTTTCAACATGTTTGCTCGATTTTAGCCGAATTCAGGAATAATGGTTCCTTCTGCGATGTCGAAATCCAGATACAGGACAAAGTATTCATGGCGCACAAGGTGATTTTAGCAGCGTGTAGCCAGTATTTTCAAGCTATGTTTCTGGGAGGAATGGCAGAAAAACATCAGTCCCGGATCTGCCTCCACGAAATGTGCCCGTTCGTTTTTGACAAACTTATTCGATTCTCGTATGGATTTAGCCTCGATTTAAGTTCAGAAAACGTAGAGGACGTTCTAGTCGCGGCTGACATGCTGCAGTTTTCCGAAGCGATTTCGATATGCGCCGATTACCTTAAAGAGCAACTGAACCCAGCGAATGCCATTGGAATATACTGTTTTGCTTCCGGCCATGCGTTAAAACGTCTTACAAAGTCGGCTTGGAAATTCGTTTTGTCAAACTTCAGTCAAGTTAGCCCTCAAGAAGAATTTTTAAGTTTGCCCCTCGAAGATTTACTGCGTTTGGTAAAGAGCGAGTATATTGCTATCGAAAAAGAACTAGATGTTGCTCATGCAATCGTAAGGTGGATTTCACATGATCCAAAGTCAAGAAGAAAGTTTTGTGTTTCCTTATTCAAGCACATCCGTCTCGGTTTAATTTCCCGTCCCGATGCAATCAGTATATATGAATGTATTGACGATTTTTGTTTAAAAATAGCAGTGAAACTATTGGTCGATGATGTTCATCCTGAGAACATTGCCAACGTGTCTAAGCTACTCTCCGAGTCCATTTGCTGGCAGCCGAGGCACAGCGCCAGGAAAGGCTTCTATGCCATCGGTGGTTCAGTCACGTGTCGGATCCGCAGGCGTCGATGGGGCACCGAAGAACTAGAGCAGGTTTCTTACATGGAAAGATACGATTCCTTTGCAGAAGCCTGGGATGCCTTCCCCTTATCACTCCGAGAGGCACGTTCCAATTTGGGGGCATGTGCTGTGAATGGAAAAATCTATGCTATAGGTGGCGAGCAAGACTCTATGATATATGGAAGTATCGAGTGTTTCGACACTATGTTGAAACAGTGGGACTGGGACATGCCATTGCTTTCTGTACCACGGTGTTCATTTCAGGCGGTGGCTTTTGGCTGTTGCATTTATATATTGGGTGGGTACGTGGGGTCTGGAGTCGGGGACTCGATCGAATGTTTCGATACCGAATTGAAAATATGTAAAGTTGTCAATTTTTCAATGCAAGAAGCAAGGCATAGTTTCGGGGCCGTTTGTTTGGATGGCGTGATCTACATGGCTGGGGGAATCGGGAACTCGGAATGCGAGCTTAACACTGTGGAATGTTATGACCTTAATCGGCATGAATGGTGGTTTGCACACAGCATGCATTGCAAAAGGGCGTGTTTCTCTTTGGTTATGCTCAAGGGACTCATATATGCAGTCGGTGGGCATAGCGACGTTCATGGCACTTTAAATTCAGTGGAAGTACTTGATCCTTATGACAACTCCTGGAAAATATGTTGCCCAATGAATCAGCCACGATCCGGTGCATTTGTGGCTGTCATGGATAACAAGATTGTGGTGCTTGGGGGCAAGGTTCGAAATAAGTCCTGGAACGAGATATCATCCTGGACGGTTATAAATTCAGCAGAAATGTATGACCCTGGGACCGATTCTTGGTCGGTTTGCGATAAGATGGACTTTGAGGCAAGATGTGATGGTGCTTCGCTCGTCGTTTGATTGTAATAGTTATATTTTTTAGTGAGGCCGGTGGAATTCTTTTCATTGTAATTGGTAGGAATTCCTGCGGTTTCAATGTGTAACTTAGTGTTGGGATCATGTGCAATACACATATATTGTAATGTAGCATTTAATGTAGCTATGGTAGTATTGTATTTTTAGAGAAATGGTAGTGAAACTACGATATGTTTTTTTATGGTACGTTTCTTAGATTTGAGCTTACACTGTATGCATTTTTTGTGCTTTTCTTCTACGCTGCGATGTTCCAAATAAAGCTAATGAAAATCTTAATATTGTTGTTACCAATTTATGGCAAGGTGGTTATCACAAACTTCAGAAATTTATTAGCCCATATTATCCAATTATCACATTACAGACGTAACGGGTATAAGGAGTACAATAACTGTAAGCGCTACACCGGCACCTCCTTGATAACTCACATGAAGAGTTTAATACTGTATGTTTGCCATGGACATGCATAACAGTAATGTCTAAAATATAGCAACAGTACTGTACTACAATATATTGATAATTTCTAACTTAAAAGGCTATTCCCCACAACTTAGAAGAGGTAAAGTCGCCGTCCGGTATTATACCGATAGTGTAATTTACAACGCCATCTTGCGATTACCATAAGTTTACACGATCGGGAATTAACTGCTATTCCTGCTGTCGTACATACTACGTATTTATCCAAGCACCCGGCCATATCCTAATAAGGAGGACGAATTAACGTGCAGCTCGGTGTGGAGAACAGAATGTTCAAAGCCAGACGTTTGGCCGCCCTAGAGTTTAAATCCCCGAACTCTTCCTGCGATTAGGCCACTCGTAAACGTAGGATGTGTGACATTCAATGCGAGCGATCAAGAATCATTTCACACATTTATACGTTTGCATTCAATAGCTATCACTCAGAATATAGGATATCGATAAACCTCACTCGATTTTTTTTACTCTTTTGCAAACAATTAGGAAGTTTTTTCCCTCCGCTTCATTCCCATGCAAGTAAAAACTGGTAGAAATATCTACATGAAACAGCATACAGTACACAATACGTACAGTACACATTAGCTATTACAGAACAATGTAATGGGGGAATAAAAGCATCGCTGGACAAACCAAACCACCCAGAAAGAAAGTCCAGCCGAGGGGGAATTTCTCTTAACCGACTGTGCAATGTCAGGGGTGGAGCCTATCTAAATCTATACTATAAATATAAATAAAAAGAGCCAACCAGCAAATGAAAGCGGGTATTAAGGTTTTAAAAAATGAAATGAAAGTAGAAATATTGAATGCTCATAAAAGGCTTATAAAATTTATATTAATATATTTTTAACCTTGGTATCATATTTATTTCAATTATATTTATTTTTAATAGCAATTATAATTGGTCATTTTAATTTTTATCAGGTTATTATTAATATTCCTTGTTAAGGACTTAGTTCAATTGATTAATAGGCTAATACTTGTGACAGGTTAACATCAGAAATCGCATAGTTAGCTCTTTTCAGTGGAAAATAAATGAAAAAAAAGACAGGAGAATATATATATAACATATAAATGCCATAGTTAGTCAAACATAAGTATTACTATACCATAAGGTTGAATTTGAATGAAGACACGAAATTTGATTTCAATGTCAGTTAATGTTTCAATGTTAGGTAAAAGGTGACTAGACTAGTCCTTATATGGTAAGATGTTCAGAGGTGGATAACGACAGTTCAAAGGTTAGTGACGTATTTAAATATTAATTCAAAGTTCAATTATATCTTAGGTGAAAGGTCATCTGTATCATGGGTCACTGGTTCAATAGTATTATATAGAAAATGCAGCGAAAAATGTTAAAAATTGGGGGAAATTAAAAATTCATTAGCGAGTTCACAAGGGATCAGTCTGTGATCTCGCTGTATCAATTTTCGTTAGCGGACACTAAACTCATAAAAAATTCCTATCTACGAGACTACAGTTGGCCACCTGGAGTCAAGTATATAGGAAAATATAAATAATAAACACACATATAAACAGCACAATACAACACAATGAAAAATAAACCACATGTATAAAATACTGCCTAGTCCTGCTGCAGCCACTGCTGCTGATGACACTCTTCTTCTTCTTCTTCTTCTTTCTAAGAGTAATATTGATTATTTGTACAAAACAATTACCAATACCAATTGAATGTAGAAAACACATACGTCATGCTTTAAATATATATACAATAAATAACTAGTAATATTCTAATATACCTTCCAACGACGTCTTCGCCGTCTAGCCACATCTCAAATCCTCCAATTGCCGCACGACGATTGCCTTGCGCGTGTGAACAGCGTGTAGCGTGTAGCGTGTGGCGTGTGGCATGTTGACGTTATCCACCTTAAATTAGTCAAGTACATTGTTAAATGACTGATCCTCCCTAAAATAAAATTGAACTCAAGGACCTTCATCAGCTACCGCGCTTCCGCCTGTGGTTGTTGTCCGCAGCATTGTGGTTGTTTAGCCCCTGCCGCCAACGTCAATCCTCGCAAAAAGTAAATGATAAAAATTAGTTGAAGGTTGATTGTTCAATGTATAAATAAAAGCAGCTCAGCTGTTAGGACCATTACCAGCTACCGCGCTTCCGTCTTGTGGTTGTTGTCCGCAGCATTGTGGTTGCTAAGCCCCTGTCGCCCTCATCAATCCTCTGCCTAGATTGTTATCATTCAAAAAGTAAATAATAAAAATTAGTTGAAGGTTGATTGTTTAATGACAAATCATTCCTATAAATAAAAGCAGCTCAGCTGTTAGAACCTTCATCAGCTACCGCCCTTCCGTCTTGTGGTTGTTGTCCGCAGCATTGTGGTTGTTTAGCCCCCGCCACCAACGTCAATCCTCGCAAAAAGTAAATGATAAAAATTAGTGTTGATTGTTCAATGTATAAATAAAAGCAGCTCAGCTGTTACGACCTTCACCAGCTACCGCCCGTCCGCCCTGTGGTTGCTGTCCGCCGCATTGTGGTTGCTAAGCCCCTGCCGCCCTCTTCAATCATCTGCCTAGATTGTTATCATTCAAAAAGTAAATATTACAAATTATTTGAAGGTTGATTCTTCAATGTATAAATAAAAGCAGCTCAGCTGTTAGGACCTTCACCAGCTACCGCCCGTCCGCCCTGTGGTTGCTGTCCGCTGCATTGTGATTGCTAATCCCGTACCGCCCACTTCAATCATCTGCCTAGATTGTTATCATTCAAAAAGTAAATAATAAAAATTAGTGGAAGGTTGATTGGTGAATGACAAATTATTCCTACAAATAAAATGAGCTCAGCGCACAGGACCTTCATCAGCTACCGCCCTTCCGGCTTGTGGTTGTTTTCCGCCTCATTGTGGTTGTTTAGTAGCCCCATGATTGTCTTCTTCCCCTTCCTGTGAATATCTGAAAGAAAAAAAACCTACGCCTACCTACCTGACTTCTATACCTGCCTGACAAAATAGCTAGCAATCTGCGCAATCATTGATTAAGCCTACAGTAATATCTAGCCTAGACACATTAAGGCCTAACATTTCTAGACATATAAAAGAATAAAAAAAGGAAGGGACCCAGTGATCGCGACTAAGAAAAGCACACTGACATAGCAAACAGTAGAATAATTTAGAGTGAATAAAAAAAGATTATTATGACATTAAGCAAAAAACAACAATTAAGATATAGCAAAATCTCTAGTCTGCATTCTAAAAAAAGCACTGTGATAGGAAATTGTTAGCAAAGGCTGCTCTGCTCAGTAGTAAGATGCAAACTATTATAATAGGTAAAGTAGGATTCTTTTCAAAATTATTGGTGAATATTTCCACTATTAGATATTAAATTTTAGGTATATAGTTATCCTTTTAATGGTTATACACATTTTTTATGATATTAAAATAAATTTTGAAACTTATTTCGGCAAATTAGAAGTTAATCTTGCTTGTTATCTGGACAGATTCAAGATATTATACTGCGGATAAATACTATTATAGAGGATTAATCAGTTAAGTATTTTTAGTAATATCACATTGCTCTAAACACATTCTGCCTCGGAAATACAATTATGTCAAACTACTAAACCTTGATCACACGAGCCCCTCCCAAATAATTATAAAATGGGGTACCGTACTCTTTCTCCTCGTGTTCGCCATCTTTGGGTCGTTGGACCCGCAGCTCCCGCGATGTCGACGCCTCGAACCACGTCGAAGACGTTGCTCGACGCTTCGTGTGCGACGAAGGTTTCATCAGCGCCGCCGCTCCCACGACGTCGGCGTCTCGAACCACGCCGAAGACGTTGCTCGACGCTTCGTGTGCGCCGAAGGTTTCATCAGCGCCGCCGCTCCCGCGATGTCGGCGCCTTGTTGCAGTCGAAAACGTTGCTTTAAGGCCTAAGCATTGGGGCGCCGAAGAATCCGTCTTATCAGTCTATTCAGCCCGACTGAAATACATAGTTAAGGTCGTTAATTATCATTCCACAATTAAGCGTTGATTTTTATAGAGTAGCCTGATTCCACATTACTGCATTACCGCATTGCCAAAGGTTTCATCAGCGCCGCCGCTCCCGCGATGTCAGCGCCTTGTTGCACTCGAAATCGTTGCTCTAAGCATTGGGGCGCTAAGCATTGGGGCGCTGAAGAATCCGTCTCTTCCGTGGTGCAGCCCGACTGAAATACATGGTAATGGTCGTTAAGTAAAATTCCAGTTTTGATACACGGGGAATAAAAATGTTCGGTAATATGGGATCTGACAACACTTATGTCAATACTAACCATCGTAGCGCTTGCTCCCAGCGGTCAGTGTCATCTAGCTGAAATCGGAAGCATGAGTTATGACATAAAAATCAAACAAATAAATGCAACCGGGCCCGGTGCACACACATTCACACAATCACGCAACATGAAAATTACTGAGCATTGAATATTCGTTCAGGAGCAAAGCTTGTAAAAGTATATTAAAAATAATATAATGATATGTACAACTTGGCAGTACTCATTATTCTCAAAAAATTTAAGAATAGCAACATAATAAGGGTAGAGTTCACCCTGTACTTAAAGTAATGTTTTGTATGCAATATATACTGATAAACAAGCTTCACAGTGAAAAGAATATTCAGTAAACACGATAAAAAGGCAACAAGTATAATAAAGACAGAAAGAGCTAGCTAGAGATAGGAAAAACACATCCAACTGCTACAGTTGTCAACGTGTAAAGGCAGGTTACAAGCCGCAAGTCTGCTCTAAGAAAATCTTCTAACGATGTAAAAAAGAAAAAGGGAATTGATTATGCTTTAACGTAATTACTTTTGTAGATTTCCCGCTCAAAGAATAGTATTAAACTATATATATCAAGCTGTTTTTCTTATCTCGGTAACTTCTCAATTAGCTACTGATTACACCGTAAGGTTCTTTGGTAATCTTTATAATTACTAAGATTCGTGTTTAAGCACGTTCCAAAGTACTGTAGTTATTTTTCATCTGAGTGTATCTTGTAATTGATTATAGTTCCGAAGTATTGTTTTATACGGCTATACTTCATTAAAGTAAGAGTTGACTAGAATGGTGCTTCTTGCTTACAAATTAAAAAGCTACAGTCCAATAGGCTACGGGGATAAGTTCCACGTATACCTGCACCCTTTTAAATCGGATTAGTTATCGGGAATGATGATGAAATTCGAACACAACCCTTTTTTGGAATCATTAACATTTTGTGGCAATTTTACGTGAATCAAAAGACTTATCGTGGAAAATTGAAGTTCAAAGCTGCATATGACAAATATATGACAACCGTAAGGTGGCGATATGGAGCCATTAGTAAGTCGGTCAAAAGTAGTCTGATGAAGAACGGAGAAATCTATTCCATTATAAACATGATAGAGCGGCGATTTACAGTAATAAATTCTTATTCTCGTACGTTCAAATTGAGACCAGGCGTTTGGACGAAGTGGGATTGCTATATGCCTATTCAAATATTTGATCGCAGAAACAATCTTACTGTAGAAACTATCCTTCAGATGGCAGTACGGTACCATAAGCTGTTCCAAAATTCTTTTAAGAAATAAGTATATAAAATTATAAATAATTAAAACACAGCTGTGTTTTATTTAATGTGTTATTTTTCTCCGGACTTCCCTGCGTTCTCTATGTATATGGGTGGAAATTGTAAAATATATCTATCTACGAGTATTGAATTTTTTATTTCATGCTTAAGTTATGCCATACATCGCCCCAAGTGGCTCTATTTGCCAATGGTCGGGATATTCCAAATTGGGTTTGATGAAAAAAACGTGAAATAATATTCCCCTTGTTATATAAATGAACTAATGGGAAGCCGTTAACCATAGGTTATATCTCTGGTTAACGCAGTGTCTGTTTATACATAGAAACGTCATGTCTGGCAAAAAACGTCCCTTTGACAACAATCAGGCAACAATGTTAAAAGCAAAACGTAAATCTATATCCTTAGACACCAAAATGCGAATAATATTGAGAGTTGAGGCGGGTGAGAAGAAAGCACACGTTGCACGTTCGGTAGGTTTATCAGAGTCAACTTTAAGGAGCATCGTGAGCCAGGCGGACAGAGTAAAAGCCTCGGTCCAATCCACGTCATCAATAGCGGCCACGAAGACCACCAGGTCGAGAAGTTGTTTGATTGAAAAAATGGAGAAAATGCTGAGTTTATGGCTCAGTGATATGACCGAGAATCGAGTGCCAATAAAACAGACTCACATAATGGAAAAAGCCCTCTGCATTTTCAATTTCCTCAAATCCCAGGAACAAGGCGACTGCAAGGAAACTTTTCTGGCGAGCCGAGGCTGGTTTGAGAAATTCAAAAAACGCAGCAAGATCCAAAGCATTCGATTGACTGGGAAGGTTCCAAACATCTTCGCCAAGGAAGCTGGCGAGTTCCGGGACGTTTTCCAAGCGATCGAAGCACAGGGTCCACCATCACTGGTCTGCGGTACAGAAGATTCTGGTATGTTTTGTAAAAAGCTTCCTGCTAGGACGTATATATCGCCATCTAGTGATACCCCGGGTGAGGAGCCACAAGACAGTCCTGTTAAATCGGAAGAATCCGAGGGGGGCGTTGAACGTACTCAACAAAATGAAAACTTCGCTGATGAACAAATACGCCATCTTCTGAATGCTCATATGTTAAGTGTGGCAAACAGAAATGAGGAAGAAGTCAATGGGCAGACTATTTCACGAGACGAAAGTTTGGCGACGGATTTTTTATTGGAAACATTAGATAAGATAGCGGAAGTTTTGAATGACATATCGAAAAATGACCCTGATACTGAACGTAGCGATGGTGTAAGGAAATCTGTGTTGCATGCTGTCACTTGTTACCAAAATATACTTGATCAGAGGAGAAAAAGGACTCTAAATCGAAAGGGCGTTGAAAGATGATTTTGTATTTTGCTTAGCTGTTTCAAAGCTATTGACAATGCAGTTGACCGACATTAATCGGGCATCGTTGCTTGAATAACAGAGTTTTATATATAGAAAATTGTACAATTGTATTGCACTTCCCAAATATGCCATGCATGGCTCTCAAAATAGTCAACTGTATTTGATGTACCAAACCGATTACAAAAACCATAACCAAGGCATATCTAATTAATTCACTATGATTTTCATTACCTACCTATTTGACTTGTTCTATTGAAGGTTGTATCATAAATTTCTAGAAAGCAAGTGCTGTTACTGACATTGCCTTATTATCCCACTTACTAAAATTAAATATATACAATTATATTACAGTACTGTGAGGTTATAATTTTTGGAACAAATTCTATTGAATGTTGCAACACTGGAACTATCTTTTTTACCCTACATATAGTTTGGACAGAACTGAATTTGTATTTGGTCTTCATGACATTTTTTTTCGTATTATTTCATAATTTTATTTATTTTTTAATTTCAATCATAAAAAATGATATATTCCTAATCAATAAATTTTTTTGTTCACAGTCGGAGTAATTTAGACTTTATAAATTCAACTAGCAAAGCTGTACTCCGGAGTCAAGATACCATGGGATTTACATTATATTCCCTCATCGAAGCGGCCATATTATTCCTCAATGCTGTCGCCGTACTTCACGAAGAACGTTTTCTTGCCAAAATCGGATGGGGAAGTGACCAGAGCATCGGAGGATTCGGGGACGAGCCGGGAATGAAAACACAAATGATAAACTTTATCCGATCGGTTAGAACTGTTATGAGAGTTCCTCTCATATTCGTGAACGTATTGACTATTGTTTCCCTGCTGCTGTTTGGCTAAGAGTCATTGGATGGTTTTAGATGTTGTTTCAATTCAACCTTCAAATATTTTGAAATCTCTATTACAAAGTGCAATACATACATTGCAAACATTGCAATTCAGCTGGATTCATAGAGTGTAGAGATGTTTGAATGTTGACCATGGTAGAATTAGAAATGTGCCATGGAAATAATCCATATGTAAATGCTTGCTGCCACTAGAATGTAATATATATTATATTGAGATATTGTAGTACATTGCTTATTCAACAGACGTAAGTTATATACTATATTGGTATTTTTTTCCCAGTCACTTTACCTGGACAGCTGGTGTATCGAAGGTTTTGCTAAGGTCTTTCTTTATTCTGCCTTCATATATATATTCACTATCAACATCCAAATTCTTCTTGTTGATGTATAGGCACCAAATTGCTAGTCGAATTTATTTATTTTCAATCATCGTAAAGAAAAGAAGTTAACCAAGCTCGCTACTCAATTCACATCAAACAAAAATCTTTTCAAAGAACTTGAATGGAGTTCCTAAAGACATACAAAACCGGAGAAGAAAAAAATGATTGTAAAAGCAATTGCTAACGATAACAAAGAACAGATTTTCTGACTTTTATCCACATGTTCATGGTTCAAGTACTACTTCAATTACCAGCTAAATTAATGCATTAGCGCCCCCTGCTGGTTGTTAATATTTAGTATGCAAAATTAATGCGGTTAGTATCAATGAAAAGTGCCAATTTACAACAAAACTGAATGAAACCATGTAAAATTTTTGCAGCCAATACATTATTGCCGTTGTGACATTATAACTTTGAACTATATACACAAACATCATTCAACACTCTAAACTAAAACACTACAAATACATATGTGAGAAGTATTTCTTGGCGATGGCCAATCTAGGAATCACAGTGTTAGTTGATGCAATACTACTAAATCTAAACCTTGGAAAGATTGACGCTCCCTAAAACCATTGTGGATTTCTAGAACAAAATTGCCTATTGTATGGGATTGTTCATATCAAAGAAACTTTGTTCTTGATGTCCATCAAATGTAGAAGTTGTGTGCACAAGGAATGAAATCGACAATGTTTTTTACATCACTCTCCCGTTACAAGAGATAATAAAACCGTGATATCGTCTGGTTTACCTCCTGCAATGATACACAACAGGAATAATATTAAGTGGATAATTTTCAATTCAATAAATCAAAGTAATAGAGCACATACCTAAAACACCATCGTGACCGTAAGACCGCGCTTGTTTAGCAAACGGTGACAGATAGTCGGGATCGTAAGAAAGTTCGTGCGCTTGTTGCGCGATACTAGTTACCGTACTTTTTAAACTTTCGTACTTGGCATCCTGACCAAAAAATGATAATCAAACATGTGACGAAGCATTATGTGAACCAATAACCAGCAATTCGTTTTAGCTACATTACTCACTCGTATTCTATTCAGTTCCTTTAAAATTAGACAGTCATCCATGTTATCGAAAAGTCCATCGGTCGCTGTTAGTATGATGTCTCCCAATTCTATGCTTAAACTAGAAACCTCGGCATCTTCTGGCCTGCAATAGAGTCATATTTTTTAATGAATTACTGCTTGTTTTTGATCAGTATTTTTTAAGATTATCAGCTATCTCGGATACTCACGAATCACTATGGACTTCTGTTCTGTGCTCTTCGGGTGGCATCGACAATTGGAATGGAGAATTGAAATAATGCTGTTGCTCGTTAGAGCGATGGATGATTTTCCCCTTTCGTACGACCATGAAGCCGGAATCGCCAAGGTTTGCGGCATACAGGGTTTGCTTCAGTCGATCGACCATAACGATACATGCAGTGCTGCTGCCTAAAAAAAAGGAACTAGAATTGACATGTAATTATAATTATATATTATATTGACATTTATCATGAGTGAAAATGGAGAATATGTCAAATTGAATAATATTTGAAATCTAACGTCTACGAATTTGTATACAAGTTACGTATAGGAAATGACTCATCGATTGCGCTATGATGAAATTTTGGTATGACATCACAGTGTGTAATATTAACTTTACCATAGTAAAACTAACAACGAATTTATTACCGAATACACTTACAAGATAAAATCATTTCGACTTACCGACAAGTGGGACTTTATCCTGCCTTAGCTCCTGAAATCCCATATCTAATAAAGTAGCTGGCTGATTTAGGGGAAATTTACCGTTCCTAACAAAAGTTTCACAACTCTCCATCAGCTTTCTGGAAAACATTGAGGGGTCAACCCCGTAAGCTCTCCAGCCTCCTACACCATCGGCGACTCCTGACAACGGAAAAATAAATTAAACATATATCAAACATTATTTAATACTGGTTTGTAAGGAATTTCTTTTCATACCTAAGACATCAGTGGATCTGTGAACAGATATAAAACAAGCATCATCTCCATACAAACGTTTGTCTAGGAGAGCAGCAGAACTTGCAGGGCGGGATGTGCATTGCGGGGAATCAAGTTTAGAGAATCCACATACGGCAGAAACCAATCGACATGGATATTCTTTTTTAGCTGTTGCTGAAATGACCATTGGAAGAAGCAATTTACTAAAATATTCCATGTTCCAACAAGATCAATTTTTAGAAGATAAATATATGTCCACGCAGGAGTATTGGGTGACTTACCAACAGGAGACGATGCATTCGTCAAATACCTCGATGACAATAGCGAAGGCCAAGTTGTCACAAAAGGAAAATGGTCGATATCTCCTTGCGTTAGCGTATTTGCAAATACTCTTGCTACCATACGAGCGTATGACACGATAGAAAACATGACTGGAGTGATTTAGGTATCTACAGTTTTACAGTAAATGAGTTTCATTGCGATAGCAGGGAGCAATATCCTAATTTATGCTATAAAAAGTAGTTTTGTTAGACAATTTTTTCAGTACAATAAGAATATTATCAACACTATGTTATTCTCACAATAAGCTTGCCATGGAAAGAATCTATTGCCTTGATCTAATTCTAATGCAGATTAGAAAAATTGATAACAACGTTAGCCCACAATCCTAATCCAACATTGATGGACTAGTATCCCGTGGGAGAAATGGATGCTCCTATCTTTAGACATCCCAAATCAATCTAAGTGCCAACAACTCATAAAATGCTGACAGTGAAGATCATTCTCATAACTAACTGACATAAACAATAATCACTTCACTCGTTAGTTGCACTACGTTCAGTATTATCAAACCTATGCCTGATTATGTCATAACCGGCTTTCTATTCAAAGTATTCGTAATCAACCCGGCTTTGTAAAGAGATCTTAAAATATCTTCTGTGTACTCAAAGCCACAAAGAAAATAACAGCATTGTGGATAACCTTCGCTTGACATTGAGCTGAAGTTTCGCTTCTACTACAATAACTATCATCATCAATACACTTGATTGATCGCAGAAAACTGAGAACAATGGAGGTAGGAGCAAGACGAACTATTTACCCACATGTAGCATATTCTGCTCTTTTTTTTAGTTTATTGATTCCCAGTTACAGCACTTCAACGTAATGCCTAAAATAAAGAGAACAAAGAATAACAAACGATAGAGAAGCAAGAGTTATCGCGTAAAGCTTCTTTTGTTTTCTCTTTTCTCTTTATTAAACTGAAAGAGAAAATTAAATGCACTGAAGATTGATTGTGAACTTGATGAACTAAGTAAAGGCTCGATTTTATTCATTTATCATCCTAATCATTTTAGGATTTTGTAGCACTTTTCTTATTTTCGATTCAATCCACCCATCAGTTAGCT